>OZ057399.1:73293683-73491183 GCA_964056695.1 Melieria picta | reverse complement strand
ATTTAATTTAATTTAATTTAATTTAATTTAATTTAATTTAATTTAATTTAATTTAATTTAATTTAATTTAATTTAATTTAATTTAATTTAATTTAATTTAATTTAATTTAATTTAATTTAATTTAATTTAATTTAATTTAATTTAATTTAATTTAATTTAATTTAATTTAATTTAATTTAATTTAATTTAATTTAATTTAATTTAATTTAATTTAATTTAATTTAATTTAATTTAATTTAATTTAATTTAATTTAATTTAATTTAATTTAATTTAATTTAATTTAATTTAATTTAATTTAATTTAATTTAATTTAATTTAATTTAATTTAATTTAATTTAATTTAATTTAATTTAATTTAATTTAATTTAATTTAATTTAATTTAATTTAATTTAATTTAATTTAATTTAATTTAATTTAATTTAATTTAATTTAATTTAATTTAATTTAATTTAATTTAATTTAATTTAATTTAATTTAATTTAATTTAATTTAATTTAATTTAATTTAATTTAATTTAATTTAATTTAATTTAATTTAATTTAATTTAATTTAATTTAATTTAATTTAATTTAATTTAATTTAATTTAATTTAATTTAATTTAATTTAATTTAATTTAATTTAATTTAATTTAATTTAATTTAATTTAATTTAATTTAATTTAATTTAATTTAATTTAATTTAATTTAATTTAATTTAATTTAATTTAATTTAATTTAATTTAATTTAATTTAATTTAATTTAATTTAATTTAATTTAATTTAATTTAATTTAATTTAATTTAATTTAATTTAATTTAATTTAATTTAATTTAATTTAATTTAATTTAATTTAATTTAATTTAATTTAATTTAATTTAATTTAATTTAATTTAATTTAATTTAATTTAATTTAATTTAATTTAATTTAATTTAATTTAATTTAATTTAATTTAATTTAATTTAATTTAATTTAATTTAATTTAATTTAATTTAATTTAATTTAATTTAATTTAATTTAATTTAATTTAATTTAATTTAATTTAATTTAATTTAATTTAATTTAATTTAATTTAATTTAATTTAATTTAATTTAATTTAATTTAATTTAATTTAATTTAATTTAATTTAATTTAATTTAATTTAATTTAATTTAATTTAATTTAATTTAATTTAATTTAATTTAATTTAATTTAATTTAATTTAATTTAATTTAATTTAATTTAATTTAATTTAATTTAATTTAATTTAATTTAATTTAATTTAATTTAATTTAATTAATTTAATTTAATTTAATTTAATTTAATTTAATTTAATTTAATTTAATTTAATTTAATTTAATTTAATTTAATTTAATTTAATTTAATTTAATTTAATTTAATTTAATTTAATTTAATTTAATTTAATTTAATTTAATTTAATTTAATTTAATTTAATTTAATTTAATTTAATTTAATTTAATTTAATTTAATTTAATTTAATTTAATTTAATTTAATTTAATTTAATTTAATTTAATTTAATTTAATTTAATTTAATTTAATTTAATTTAATTTAATTTAATTTAATTTAATTTAATTTAATTTAATTTAATTTAATTTAATTTAATTTAATTTAATTTAATTTAATTTAATTTAATTTAATTTAATTTAATTTAATTTAATTTAATTTAATTTAATTTAATTTAATTTAATTTAATTTAATTTAATTTAATTTAATTTAATTTAATTTAATTTAATTTAATTTAATTTAATTTAATTTAATTTAATTTAATTTAATTTAATTTAATTTAATTTAATTTAATTTAATTTAATTTAATTTAATTTAATTTAATTTAATTTAATTTAATTTAATTTAATTTAATTTAATTTAATTTAATTTAATTTAATTTAATTTAATTTAATTTAATTTAATTTAATTTAATTTAATTTAATTTAATTTAATTTAATTTAATTTAATTTAATTTAATTTAATTTAATTTAATTTAATTTAATTTAATTTAATTTAATTTAATTTAATTTAATTTAATTTAATTTAATTTAATTTAATTTAATTTAATTTAATTTAATTTAATTTAATTTAATTTAATTTAATTTAATTTAATTTAATTTAATTTAATTTAATTTAATTTAATTTAATTTAATTTAATTTAATTTAATTTAATTTAATTTAATTTAATTTAATTTAATTTAATTTAATTTAATTTAATTTAATTTAATTTAATTTAATTTAATTTAATTTAATTTAATTTAATTTAATTTAATTTAATTTAATTTAATTTAATTTAATTTAATTTAATTTAATTTAATTTAATTTAATTTAATTTAATTTAATTTAATTTAATTTAATTTAATTTAATTTAATTTAATTTAATTTAATTTAATTTAATTTAATTTAATTTAATTTAATTTAATTTAATTTAATTTAATTTAATTTAATTTAATTTAATTTAATTTAATTTAATTTAATTTAATTTAATTTAATTTAATTTAATTTAATTTAATTTAATTTAATTTAATTTAATTTAATTTAATTTAATTTAATTTAATTTAATTTAATTTAATTTAATTTAATTTAATTTAATTTAATTTAATTTAATTTAATTTAATTTAATTTAATTTAATTTAATTTAATTTAATTTAATTTAATTTAATTTAATTTAATTTAATTTAATTTAATTTAATTTAATTTAATTTAATTTAATTTAATTTAATTTAATTTAATTTAATTTAATTTAATTTAATTTAATTTAATTTAATTTAATTTAATTTAATTTAATTTAATTTAATTTAATTTAATTTAATTTAATTTAATTTAATTTAATTTAATTTAATTTAATTTAATTTAATTTAATTTAATTTAATTTAATTTAATTTAATTTAATTTAATTTAATTTAATTTAATTTAATTTAATTTAATTTAATTTAATTTAATTTAATTTAATTTAATTTAATTTAATTTAATTTAATTTAATTTAATTTAATTTAATTTAATTTAATTTAATTTAATTTAATTTAATTTAATTTAATTTAATTTAATTTAATTTAATTTAATTTAATTTAATTTAATTTAATTTAATTTAATTTAATTTAATTTAATTTAATTTAATTTAATTTAATTTAATTTAATTTAATTTAATTTAATTTAATTTAATTTAATTTAATTTAATTTAATTTAATTTAATTTAATTTAATTTAATTTAATTTAATTTAATTTAATTTAATTTAATTTAATTTAATTTAATTTAATTTAATTTAATTTAATTTAATTTAATTTAATTTAATTTAATTTAATTTAATTTAATTTAATTTAATTTAATTTAATTTAATTTAATTTAATTTAATTTAATTTAATTTAATTTAATTTAATTTAATTTAATTTAATTTAATTTAATTTAATTTAATTTAATTTAATTTAATTTAATTTAATTTAATTTAATTTAATTTAATTTAATTTAATTTAATTTAATTTAATTTAATTTAATTTAATTTAATTTAATTTAATTTAATTTAATTTAATTTAATTTAATTTAATTTAATTTAATTTAATTTAATTTAATTTAATTTAATTTAATTTAATTTAATTTAATTTAATTTAATTTAATTTAATTTAATTTAATTTAATTTAATTTAATTTAATTTAATTTAATTTAGTTTAATTTAATTTAATTTAATTTAATTTAATTTAATTTAATTTAATTTAATTTAATTTAATTTAATTTAATTTAATTTAATTTAATTTAATTTAATTTAATTTAATTTAATTTAATTTAATTTAATTTAATTTAATTTAATTTAATTTAATTTAATTTAATTTAATTTAATTTAATTTAATTTAATTTAATTTAATTTAGTTTAATTTAATTTAATTTAATTTAATTTAATTTAATTTAATTTAATTTAATTTAATTTAATTTAATTTAATTTAATTTAATTTAATTTAATTTAGTTTAATTTAATTTAATTTAATTTAATTTAATTTAATTTAATTTAATTTAATTTAATTTAATTTAATTTAATTTAATTTAATTTAATTTAATTTAATTTAATTTTATTCTATTTTATTTGATTTGATTTGATTTGATTTGATTTGATTTGATTTTATTTGATTTGATTTGACTTGATTTGATTTGATTTGATTTGATTTGATTTAATTTGATTTGATTTGATTTGATTTGATTTGATTTGATTTGATTTGATTTGATTTGATTTGATTTGATTTGATTTGATTTTATTTGATTTGATTTGATTTGATTTGATTTGATTTGATTTGATTTGATTTGATTTGATTTGATTTGATTTGATTTGATTTGATTTGATTTTATTTTATTTTATTTTATTTTATTTTATTTTATTTTATTTTATTTTATTTTATTTTCTTTTATCTTATTTTATTTTATTTTATTTTATTTTATTTTATTTTATTTTATTTTATTTTATTTTATTTTATTTTATTTTATTTTATTTTATTTTATTTTATTTGATGTGATTTGGTTTGACTTGACTTGACTTGACTTGATTTGATTTGATTTGATTTTATTTGATTTGATTTTATTTTATTTTGTTTTGTTTTCTTTTCTTTTATTTTATTTTATTTTATTTTATTTTATTTTATTTTATTTTATTTTATTTTATTTTATTTTATTTTATTTTATTTTATTTTATTTTATTTTATTTTATTTTGTTTTCTTTTCTTTTATTGTATTTTATTTGGTTTTATTTGATTTGATTTGATTTAAATTATTTTATTTCATTTTATTTTATTTTATTTATTTTATTAAGTGTACAACTTTGCTTCCGCCGTTTTCCGATAGGTGGCTGTACCGGCTGAGGCTGGTTGAAATACATAGATGGTAATGCCTTTAAAGTGAGTGTGGACAGTGCCTAACGAATTGTCATCGCCGTTTCAGTGACAGTTGTTCTTGTTTTCGTATTATTCACGCTCGAAAATGTCCGTTTATGTGCCCAATTCTCGCCATTTGCGGGAAGTTTTACTTTTCTGTTACAATTCGCAAAAAAATGCAGCTGAAGCGCATCGAATGCTCTCAGAAACTTACGGTGATGCTGCTCTGAGTGAAAGAACGTGTCGGGAGTGGTTTCAACGTTTTAAAAATGGTGATTTTGATGTCGAAGACGGCGCCAAGGTTATGATTTGTATTTGGTGGGATCAGCTCGGTGTGATTTACTACGAGCTCTTAAAACCGGGTGAAACCATCACAGGAGATCGCTACCGAACGCAACTGATGCGCCTTAGTCGCGCGCTAAAAGAAAAGCGGCCACAATATCAAGAGCGACATGACAAAGTCATCCTCCAGCACGACAATGCTCGGCCTCACGTCGCAAAAGTGGTCAAAAAGTACCTGGAAACGCTGAAATGGGAAGTCTTGCCCCACCCGCCGTATTCCCCAGATGTCGCCCCTTCTGACTTCCACCTATTCCGTTCGATGGCACACGGCCTGGCAGATCAACATTTTCAATCCTTCGAAGAATTGGAAAAATGGATTGCTTCATGGATAGCGTCAAAAGAGGACTCCTTTTTTCGAGCCGGGATCCGAAAATTGCCGGAAAGATGGGAGAAAGTTGTCGCTAGCGACGGACAATACTTTGAATAATACATCTGTAAGCACTTTTTCGCAATAAAGCTTTTAATTTTGGAAAAAAACGGCGGAAGCAAAGTTGTACACCTGATATTTTATTTTATTTTATTTTCTTTTCTTTTCTTTTCTTTTCTTTTCTTTTATTGTATTTTATTTTATTTTATTTTGTTTTATTTGATTTGATTTGATTTTATATTATTTTATTTTATTTCATTTCATTTTATTTTATTTTATTTTATTTTATTTTATTTTATTTTATTTTATTTTATTTTATTTTATTTTATTTTATTTTATTTTATTTTATTTTATTTTATTTTATTTTATTTTATTTTATTTTATTTTATTTTATTTTATTTTATTTTAATTTATTTTATTTTATTTTATTTTATTTGATTTGATTTGATTTGATTTGATTTGATTTGATTTGATTTGATTTGATTTGATTTGATTTGATTTGATGTGATGTAATGTAATGCGATGTAATACGATGTGATATGATGTGCTGTGTTGCGATGTAATATGATGCTGATCTGATGTGATGGTAAATGTGCTGTGATCTGATTTGACGTAATGTGATGCGTAGTGATGTGCTATGATCTGATGTGATGTAATGTGATATAATGTAATGTGATATGATGTGATGTGATATGATGTGCTGTGCTTTGATTTGATCTGATGAGATGTGAAGTAAGAGTAGACAGGAAGTGTGGACGCTTTTCATAGTCTTCTTTCCTTCCCTTCTACAATCCACTCGGACCATTATACTGTAACTGAAAAGGGAAAGGAATCGTTGAAGTAGTCCTTACTCCCCTAAACTTCCCAGTTTCAGTTGAGGCGCCAACCATAGTTGCAGTGTTTGATATGGTTTGGATATGAGCTAAAAATAAAGCTGTCAAAAAGTTTTAATTGATGATCTCTTTCTTCTTTTCCTCACTGAGAGCTGCCTGCTTTCAGTACCCTTAACTCCAGCCACCCACATCGACAGCTTCTTTTTAAAACCTCGCGTATCTGTTTCGAGTGTCGCACTCAGCTGTGCTTAGCGCATTCTTTTGAGCATTGATTTTTCAGCTCAAGATTTCACGCCACGCTTTACGCTGCGCTGCGTTACGTCACTCAAATGCCAACCAGTCGAGCCAACATTTTATGGTTTTCTGCTGTGCAAAGTGCCAGCCAGCCATAAACACACATAAACTTACACATAGATGCACAAAAACACATGGACGCACTGCTGCTGCAGCACAAGTGCATCATAGCTGTGTCTCTCTTCGCGCGGGTGTGTGTGCGTTTGTTTGAATTGCCTTCAAGTGTCATTTGGGAAATGCGTAAATGTGTAAATGTGCCGCATTGCTATTTTGTGTGTTTTAATGCGGTTTTATGCTGGTCTAAGTGCGGTTTAATATGGGTTAATAAGCGCACTCACACTCACGCACTCATACAGGCACACTACGTACTTGGGCTCTGTGCTGTGGTGTCTCAGCGGTATGTATCGTCTTTAGCGTATTTTCTACTCGACGTGCACTTGATGGCACTTGGCATGCTATGAGTAGAAATTCGCACGGACTATCTTTGCGTAATTTTTTTATACTTGAAATTATTGGAATAGAGTGACTCTAATGTGAGCTTCATAATTGAATGACATTGAAATGGGTTACTAAAATTTTTTTATAAATTTATGAAATTTTTTTTAGGTTTGCATTAAGTTTGCTTAACTTCTTCTGGCATTTATGAAAAAGGAGCGAACTACCAGAAGTAGCCGACAAGCTTCTATACAGACGACTCAAAGATGAACGATTAAGTCTGACGCTTTGGACTATCTGCTCTTCAGTCCACCAGACCGAAGCTGAAGTATTTTCCAGACTTACTTAACATCCGCAAGTGTCAGGCTGTAACTTGACTAAGAATATCCTAAAAGGATTTCATAAAATAAATTGCCAGCTTTGGAAAATGTGATCAAGCTTCTATACAGACGATTCAAAGACGAACGATTGAGTCTGAAACTGAAGCATCTTTCAAGCTACTTAACAGCCACAAGTGTCTGGCTGTATTTTGACTAAGAATATTCTAACATTAAACCAGTTACCAGCTTCGGGTAACAGCAAACATTATTATGCTACATGCAAAATTTCTACTCGTCTTCAAAAATTTCCCATAAATCTGTTTTATTGTGTGTTTTTTCAACACTTGATGCCATAGAAAATTGAATTTTTTGTACTAAAAATGTCTCATAATATAAAATATAGTAAATTTTTTCTTTGACTTTGGCATTTTCTGCCATTGCGTTGGCTCATCGATAAAAGCCGTTTATGTGCAAAGTCTGCTGAGTTATTTGGCAGTTGGCCAACAGAACGAATTCGTATGGTTTAGTTTAGTTTTAAAGTGCCTTCTCTTCAATACTGATCAACTTATCTGCTGCACAGAAGAAATTAAAGCAAGCTATAACAATCCATACACAACACTCGATAAATTTTTCCCCTCAATTCCATTGTCCACTGAATATTTATAGACTTGCAGCTGCAATCGAATCGTAATTGTTGCTCAAGTGAAAACCGCATTGCAAGAAGTTCAACCTGCTACTGACCCAGCTCAATATTTTCTTTATATTTATTTGGTTTTTTACAAGTCACAACTGACTGCGCTGTCCGCATCATAAACTGGCATCGGCAGCAACCCCACAGCTGCAATCATCGGCAATACCAGCAATTAATGCAGCACTTGAAATCGGCTCAAGCGTCTGTGCAGCATTCGACCAACAACACAACACAACACAACACAACACAACACAACACAACACAACACAACACAACACAACACAACACAACACAACACAACACTGACAACAGCTGCAACGATGGCATTGATTAACGCACAACAAAATCCAATAAGCAATGTAATTGTTTTGTCGGTTTCGCTTCGTTTACTTTCATGCTATGGCTTTTGTTTTGGTTTTTTCCTTGGGCAACATTTTTTTTTAAATTAAACTATATGCTTTTGTCTACAATAAATTTGTTTTTATTTGCTGTGTAAATATTGCTCGCAGGGCAAAATTGTGTTTTTGTAAATTTCTTAATTAATTTGCAGCATACTGTAAGGCGCTTATGCTGCTTGAAAGCAACACTAAACACATTTGACACGATAGAAAGTTCTTGCCTACTAAAATATTCCAGTGTTTCGGCCATTTTCATATAAGCACACACACGCACACACACACACACACGAAACTATTCACATATATTTTTCATTGAATAGCCTCTTGGCAATTAAATTGGCCACAACTTTATTGCATTTGCCCATTGGAAATGGCAATTTTATGCTCAAAATTTGTCTTAAGTCATAGTATATGTGTTTTGATATGTGTTGGTGTGTGTGTGAGTGTATTTTATTAACTTTGGCTTATCTTTGGCGGAAAATCAAATTTTGTTATGATGTTAAAGTTTTGATTACAGCCAACAATAATCGACCATTGCTGCAAGCATTTAGGTACCATTTGTTGTCATAAATTAAGCCAAATATATGTACACATGTTTGTTAATTTGTGCTATAATATAACGGTGCATATTACCAATGCCATTTTAGAAACATTTATACTAAGTGGAAAAAGTCTGTCTACATAAGCCAATTAATATGCAGTTTAAAAAAATACTAAGTATTTAAAGATTTCGAATAATAAGTTCTAAGTAATAAGTGATATAAATATAATAAATAATAGGAATCGAAAGTTATCTCCTGCGCAATTAAGTAAGAAATTAAGTAATTCGATGATGTAGTCTGGTTCACAATTAGATCATCTGTAGACACCAAAAAGGTAGTTTGGAACTACTAACAGTAGATACTTAATACTACTTTACTTTCTTTTGGCTTGCGGAAGCTATTACTTAGAGAAGACCAGGAGTTCTAAGACCTGATCAAAATACTCTTAGAACTTAACTCCTGGGCTCAGTGCATTACTTGTGGGCATGAAAACTTTAGAAGAGTATACGAGTTTTCCGTACGTAGACTTTTCATCTTCAGTGTACAGCTGTAACTGCCACTCAATTACTCACACATGTACGAGTATGTGAGCTGCTTACTAGAATTTGTTCCGTGTGTGTGAGTTCATTTAAACATTCCTTTAGGACTTAATGCTCTAATACTGCATACCATAATATGATTAGTTGATTTTTGAATGAAGTTTTGTTGATAATAATAATAAATGTCAGCTTTGCGTAAAGCTTTGGGGAAAATCATAAATTGCTATCAATTAATATTAAATTATTTAAGAAAAAATATTTTTGCAAAAAAAAAAGATATTACACATATTTAGCACACATAGAATCGAGCAAATTGTGTTTAGTGTTCGGTACACAATTTATTTACATTGAATTAAGGATATTGAAGTTGTTTCACTAAAATTTACAGATAATTTTAAATCTCAGTGATTGAATAAATGTTATATAATATATTGAACATGTATTAAAATCGCATGTACATGTATAAAATTTTTATTTTATATTTGGAATTTGTGTTCTTCTATAATGATTTTTATCTTTTCTATGGTCAGATTCACAGCTTATCTGTCTTTGGAAAATCAAAGATAGCAAAGCTAAGTGCTTGCTTCATGGCTTCATTCAAACAGGTATGTGGAGGTTTCTTCAGATAGAAAGACTTATAGACCTTCCTTTGATGAGCTCTGGTAGACCCCCTTTAGAGATTATCTGTCTTTTTTCTGTTCCTTAACCCATTAAAGCCGGGTACCAGTTCCGCCCATACGATTTTGATAAAATTTCATACACCACCCGAAATTGACCAGAAACAAAATTGCAGCTTTCTATCTCTGCACGTTGCTGAGATATTCATTGGGTATTTTTTACCCATTAGGCAGCAATGGTAGCTTTTTTCCATACTTTTTGAAGTGATCAGCTAAACACGTGAACAAAAGTTGTATTGTTTACAGGTGAGTTAGGAGGCAGATTTTTGTGAAGTTCTAAGGCCACTACGTTTCGCCACATTTTCCACCTCCGGAAAATTAACAATTTTTGGAGTCTGGTAACTTTAGCTAGATGGCGGAATTTTAGAGTGACCTCCACTAGACTAAGGTAGTTCCATCTTTACCCCAACCATCCCTATCAATGATTTTGAGATATCTCTACCACGAACTTTTCTGTGATTTTTAAAAAGTCAATTTTCATGGGTAAATTTTTACCCATTAGGTAGCAATGGGTTAAGGGTGATAGGGACTGTTCTCAGTATCTGTGATTACCCATTTACTTTTTGGAGCAGCAATTTTCAACCCTGTTTGAATGGTATCTATTTTAGTGAATTTTTATTGCAAAGAAGTAGAGGTGTCATGAAATCTGAACTCCATAGCTCATAACTACTTCTTCAAATAAAAAATCGAATATCGAACACTCTCGCTTTTAATTTTGTCCTCGAATTTCGCAAAATTCATTTCACTCATCAGCTCAAGAAATATTTGGCACATCTTAAAAGAACAATTAACGCAAATTTTCCGCTTAGTACCCAAACTAGGCCGAAAACCTTACCACTTAGCACTGATTAAATTTTAAGCTAGCCGAACAACATGCTTAAACGCTTACAAGCGCCTGCACGTATACTATGAATCGTGTGCATGTGCAATACAGCCAGCAGCATAGGCCCAGTACGTGTCTGTGCGTGTGGCATGCCTTTAGGCGCTTCAGGCATATTGATTGCGCCATGTAAGGCAATGGATCAGCATAGCTGAGGCTCGAATGCTGCTGCAGAATTTACTGTTGAGTGCCGAAATGCACACAACCATACACAAAATAACACACACACACATGCATACAAGCGAGCGAATGTGCAGCGCGCGCCAAGGCATGCGCCCATAAGTATGCTGCATATACGATATTTGCGTGTATCTATCGGCAGTAACTCGTTATTCGGCAGCCGACGAGTTAGTTGCCAGAGTGCACCAGCCGAGGCGCTTCCGTTTGTGTCAATAGCTGTTTGCAAGTTTCATGCGCTGCTTTGGCTCGATGACGCCGGTGTGCGGGTAAAAATGTGTGCATAGTTTCGGGGGAACGGCGCACAGTGAGTGACGAACGACGTGACATGTGCATATGACACCATGGGGAAATTAAAATCGGCATTGCTCGTTGGCAGAGCGGAAATGCTGAAAACCGGACAAGATGTGCGGTTAATTGAAGGCGCTTTAAAATTGGTCAGATGGAATTTTTTACAACATATGTATATTAGGCGTTTGGGAAAATTTCTATGTGGATAGATTAACATTTGAGGATAATTGTTGAGAGAGTGTCTGATGGAACGAGGACGAAATGTTAAGGAAAAAATTGAAGGAAGGTTTTTGCGGCATGCATTTGGGCGTTTAAAAATTGTTATGTGAGAAATAAGAAAAAAGATAGTATATTTTATTCATGTTTTTAAGGTACTTGAAGGAATGAGAGTTGGCTTTTATTTATATTTTTTGTTTGTTTTTAATTGGTATTTTAATTTCATAAATTCTGCTTAATGCTCATTGATTTGAAAATGTTTGTTTTTGTTTAATAACTATTTTTTTTGTATTTATATGCATAATTGCAAGCCAAATGAGAAATTTCCCCCTAGTAAGATTGCTGGCAAGTAATTTAAACGCAGACACACACATACCTACTCAAACTTTCAACCCACTTGCCGTTGCAAATACAAACTAAACTGTGCAGCACACAGTAGCTCATTAATTGCCAGCCATAAACAGGTTAATTATATGCACAAATTGCATTTCCATTGAAAGCAGGCGAAGGCTAAAAGGAAATGAACCAACCTAAAGGGAGAAATAAGAAGAAAGAAAAATACGACGGGTGAACGTTGCCTACCTGCCAGGCGCAGCAAATGAAGGGTAGCATTTGCTGTGTTGCTAAAGGATATTGGCATTTCCTTTTAGCTTATGTTTTACTTTTTTGCACATTTCATTCACATTGTCCGTCTCATATACGGACGCGGTCTCTCCCACTCTTGCCGGTTGTTATTTGAGTTTGTTGGATGGAGAACTTGTGTGTTGCATTGCAGAATGTGGGGCAATGATGGATAATGTTAGTGTGCGGTTAGTGCTTTTAAAGGATGCCAACTAAATAGATTCAAGGCATAATTTGCGCTAGTGGAAGCAGTTTTTTTTTAAATGTTTCTTAGAAGTGTGTACATTTATTTTTATTTCATTCACAAAATCAGAGTCAAGTTCAACTATGACAGAATAAAAAATTATTCGAGGCCATGTTTGCTTTTGGCATTTAAGGTGCTGCGCTTGAAATTATAAAATTGCATAATACTTAACAATTGCACAATTCCACTTAAGTTCAAGGTCGTTGTTAGCATTAGCATTTAATTTGAATAAGATTTGAAAAACTGTTCTAGTTGGTCACTTCAATTAATGAGTGTAATGTGAATTAAAATATTCTAGAAATTGTTCAATGCCATCTTTGACTTTTGTAGTACATTTGCTGCTTAACATTATAAAATTACCCTGAAACTATGCTTTACAATTGTGCGCTAATGGCACTTAAGTTCAAGGTCGCTTTCGCATTAGCATTTAACTTTAATTAGATTTGAAAATGTGCTGTCATGGGTGTTGCTTGTTGTATAATGCAAAGTATTTCCTTCTGAAACTATTCTCCACAAGTGCGATTTAATGCTACTTGAGCTCAATTCCACCTATAATATTTGAGTTAATTTATTTAAACATTTGGTGCATGCTTTTAGGCTGACTTTTTATAAATATAAATTACACTGTGCAAGTCCAAAATTTAGACATGGGGGGGACCTACTGGGTGAGTTTCCTATAGGTATACTGAGTTGAGATCCACCAGCCGTTTGGTAAGATTGGCTCTAGTTTATGAGAAATCTGACTTTGAAGTTTGGTAATTTTCGTCATTATATGAGTGTTAATTAGAATTAAATGACACTCATACGCCACGTTGCGCTGCGCTCAAAAATGCACATATCGCAATTACACAGTTTAAATGTATTTTTTTGGATTGGTGTCTTAAGCAAATGTGTTGGTCGTTAAAATATCTACAAACTTGCCGAAGACAGTAAAGCGATATTCGGAACGATTTAGGACCTACTATATTAGCATTTAAACGTTCGAAGAACTTGACGAAAATTACCAAACTTCAAAGTCGGATTTCTCTTAAACTAGAGCCAATCTTACCAAACGGCTGGTGGATCTCAACTCAGTATACCTATAGGAAACTCACCCAGTAGGTCCCCCCCATGTCTAAATTTTTGAGGGCAAATTTCACGCACAGTGTTATTATAAAAAAATATTGAGACTAATGGTTGCCTTCGAAGAAAAACAAGAAGGAATTCCCAATGGACTCTGATAACAAGATTCCCAACTTGTATCTGGCAAGCGCAACGAATATCAAAATCGTGGTGGTACTCTCCTTCATCGAAAGATTCAATTTGATTTCCTCCCATTGAGATTGATTGATCTCCAATAAACAAAAGGAAAGCATTCCCAATAATTCAATTAGACCCCGAATAGAAGTGCTACCATCGCTGCACGCACTCTCCTAACCCCAAATCTATTTATGCCAACTTTTTCGGCTGCTCTTTGTTGCCCACATATTATTCTGTACACACGCTGTTATAATTTTTTTCTCACAAGTTACTAACAAGCATTTATTAAAAGTTTTATGTGTTGGCATTCCAAAAAAAAACTTCTACAAAAAAGTAACACAAAAAACTCACAGCGCCTAAAATTATGCATGACTTTTAAGTAACTCAAAAATACACCGCCAACATTCATGGCAAATATTGAAAGCATGATTTCTTGTTAATACTGGCAACATATTAGCATATTTTGCATACTTTTCGGCATGGCAACGAGTGTCTGGAACATTGTGTGGCCGTGGTTTTTTTTTTTTGTATGAGGAAGCAATTTTTTTGTAAGAGGGAAATAACAATGAAGTATGAAAGTTTATATTTAAGTGAAAATCATTGAATGGCGGTACAGCTACAAAGTTCAAGAAAGTTGTTGACTGTTTGGTCGTAGGTTTTTTATTTTTATATACTTTTGTATTTAAGTAGCTAATGTCAAATGGTTGTTAGGATTGAGGTTTGATGTATTCAAAATATTGGTTTTACAACAAAATTCAAGTGTACAATACACTAAAAAATTAGAAGCTGTTAGTGAAAAAAATTTAATAGAAATAAAATTTAAATTTAAACACAGATTATTGAAATTAATTACAAAATATTAAAATTTAAATTAATTAAAATTAGAGTTAATAATTGAGAATTAATTTAAAAAAATTTAAATTAAATAAAACTAAAATTGGAATCACAATTAAAATTAAAATGGTATTGTAGTTAAAATTAAAAGTAAGATTAAAAATCAAATTGAAATTCAAATGCAAAAAAAAATTTAAATTAAAATTTGAATTAGAATTAAAATTTATAATTAAAATAAAATTCAAATTAAAACTAAAATTAAATTTAAAACTAAAATTAAATTTAAAACTAAATTATAATTTAAATTAAATTTAACATTAAAAAGTGAATTAAAATTGAAGCTAAAATTAAAATTACGACTAAACTGGAACCAAAATGAAATTTAAAATTAAAATTAATATTAAAACTAAAACTAAAACTAAAACTAAAGCTAAAACTAAAATTAAAATTAAAATTAAAATTGAAAATGAAATTAGATTAAAATTGAATTTAAATTTGAATTAGAATTAGAAGAATTCGAATTAGAATTGGAATCAAAACTAAAACTAAAACCAAAACTAAAAAGAAAAGTAAAGTTAAAACTAAATATAAATTAAAATTAACATTAAATTGAAACTAAAATTAGAACTTAGATTAAAATTAAAAATAAAATTATAATTGAAATTGAAATAAGACATAAAATTAGAATTAATATTAAATTTAAAATTATGATGAAAACTAAAATTAAAATTAAAGTTCAAATTTAAATTTAAATTTAAATTTAAATTTAAATTAAAATTAAAACTAAAATTAAAGTTAAAACTAACATAACATTTAACATAAAATTGACTTAAATACATATAAAAATGAAATTAAAATTACCATTGGAATTAAAAATAAAACTAAAATTAAAACTAAATAAAAATTAAATCTAAAATGAAAATTAAAATGAAATTAATATGAAAAATTAAAAACAAAATCAAAACTAAAAATAATTTCAAATCAAAAGTAAAATTAATTTGAAATTAAAATAAAAATTTTTATGAAAAATTCAAATATGTAGGTATATTAAAATAAAATTAAACTACAACTAAAATTAAAAATATAAATAAAATTAAAGAGTGTATTGAATTTTAATAAATTAAAATTAAAAAAATGAAATTAAATTACAAAGTGAGTTAAAATAAATAACTAAATTTAAATTAAATGAATAAAAATTAAAAATTTAATTAAATTATAATGTTATACATTCACTTTTTGACAACTGACTTAAATCCGTCTAAATTGTGCTGTCATAAAAATTATAAATTTAATTAAATTAAAATAAAATTTAAAAACCTATATTAATTTATAATTAAAAGAAGTTAAATGAAATTCTAAATAAAATTTTATTTAGTAAATAATTAAAAACAAACTAAATATAAATTAAAAAAATTTAATACGTACTAAATTTTGAAAACTGATTGAACTTTAACCTCTTTCTACTGACTTAAATCCGTTTAAATTGTGCTGTCATTAGCAGTTAAAGAGTTTCGAGATTTGAGAAGCCAAAGAGCTGTCTAACGTTAAAAATATATGTGTACACATATATGAGTACATAATAAATAACTGAAATCACAAATTACAGTTTATTACATGACATTCTATATGCCACTTAAATTGTTTACCTTTGTGCACTGCAGCTATTTTTGATTGTCATTTTGGCTTCCGTTACACTATTCTTGAATAGAACATGAGAATGTGAAAATGTTTTTGTTCAAATTATGGAGAAGCCATTGAAATTTCAATTGGCGTGATGGATTTCAAACGAAAAACATTTATACTCGTATTAAGTGCGCTATAATTCAACAAATCCAGACCGCGGTATTATAGGTATTTTTAAGATTTAGTGAAATTTGTTTTATATAATTCTACACTTTGACCTCTCTCTTGGCAATCATAGTGTAAAACTTCAGCCTAAATGTATGCTTGCATTTTTAATTGAACCTTTAAATGATTTTGACATATTTAATTTGCTTTGTGGCATACTTTTGGGCTGACCTTGTATGGTACGCGATGCGCATTTAATATCGGCCGAGATCAACAAGTGGCCATAATAAATATTAAAAAGCCGCAATTGTGTTTATTTATGGCCATTTATTAAACACTTTACTCGTATGGTGACAATACACATAAAATATGTATTTAAAATGGTTGTAAACAATTTCAATGACTGCTGCAGTGGCCTAACAATCGATCAGATTTATAAATAATAATAATTTATCAATAACCTGATTGTGTGTGTATGTGTGTGTGTGTGTATTTGCAATCGGATAAAATGTATGGTTATGGCGAGCCGTTGCAGCAAAACGCTTCCAGTCAAATTGCTGTCATTACGAATTGTTTATTGACCGCGAAAAATGATGAAGCACAAAAATATGGCACGCTAACGGCAATAATCATAATAATGGCGACAACAGCAGTAGTAGTACAACAACAACAACAATGACAGCGACAGCAACAAAGAGCGCGAACAATAACAGCTGCAGCAGCAGCAACAGAGATGACAACGCGGCACCGACAGACCAGAGCATAAAGCACATAAACACCAACGCACTGTCGACAACAATAACAACAAAAACAACAACAAAACAACAACAACAAGAACAATACAGACCAATGACTGCGACAAACAAAACTGCACGACAGCAGTAATGAGCGCAACACCAGCAGCAGCAAAAGCAACAACAACAACAACAACCACCAGTGGAACATGACAGACTGCAATGGCCATAAAAGGAACAAAGCGACAGCAGTAACGACACGATTTTCGTCATAATTTTTAAGGCCAACGGCAGCTGCGTGCCACATGCTGGCTGCTGTCATATGTACATGTTTGTATGTGTGTGTGTGTATGGGTGTGTGTGTGCGTGCATTTATACGCACTGCAAATGAAAGCAGCTGGCGGCAATGCTGAGCAATGGCGGCATTGATTATGCAGCTTAATTATTTTCCCCATTGAACACACACACACACGCGTACAAATATGTGTGTGTATGTAAGGGAACGAGTAAGTTCATGTATGTGAATCTTTAATTACGTTCAATTTCCCGGTACTCAATTTTTGTTTAATGAAATAATTCTGATTTGAGGTCAGAAATTTGACCAAACAATTTAACTATGTTTTATTTAACTAAATTAATAAACTAAGAAAATGAACACAAACTTTTAACTATCAATTTTCACAATTAGTAGAATTTAAAACTCAAATCTTTAATTTAAATTTCAACCACAATTCTCTTTTCCAGTTTATTCTTTTATTGTCTTTAGCAATAAATCTGCCATTTCCTCTATCAACCATTTCTGTCGCCCAATGCTGCAATGCTCATTTGTCTCTTCTTTGTTGTGACTACATAAACTTGAGCAATTTCAATTTGCCATTCCACAATCAACACTCAAAATGTCAACCCAGCACTTGCCTCGATAATGTCCCTTCTGTGCCACATGCTCACGACATTCTCTGCTCCTCAAGGGGTAACGCACAAATTTTACGCCTGTTTGCACCTTAACGTCCAAGACACATAAACATTACCATTTGCTGCGCGTTATTTTACTACAAAAACTCTCTCAAAAAAAAAACCAACACCAAACACTGCCAACACTTGGCTACATTTTCTGCAAAATAACAAAGTGTCCCTTTACAACACTTAAGTTGCATAAAACTTATGGACTATAATCACTTTATAACCAAACGTTCACTAAGAAAAAAAAAAAAGGCGCAAAAAAACCAAAGAAGTAGCAGCAATAAAAATTCAATTTTCAACATAAAACAAACTACACTTAATGCCAAACGAAAAAACGTATGCAACCAAAAGCGACAGTAAAGCCAGAGAAAAGTGGCAAAATGGCGACAAATCGAACTGTTATAGTGGGCGTCGTATATATTGTCAACGAAAAGTCATTAAACGGTTTGACTTTTACACACACACGTACAGTCACACTGAAACAAGTAAAACAGCACATAAAGTAGTTAATTTTTCTTGCTGTAGGCAAAAACTCATTTCTTGTGCTGACACTTTTTAAATGTGTTCAATATTTTTTTTACATATAATTTTCTTTCTTTTTAACTGCTTCTTACTATAACCTCTTCTTCCTCTGGCCTCTTTTCTGGCTTAACAAAAATGCGAAATAAAGGCGGCACTGTGCTGGTTGTGTTCTCAATCGTTGGTTATTAATGCGTTCCCTAAGGTGACATTGGTTTTCCTTAAAACGTAGCAACACTTACATGCACTGCTCGTTTACTTGAGTGTATTTACGTGTGTGTGTGTGTGTCCTTTCGTGGTTGCTTTATAGTGTTTGAGTGTGCAAAATAATGGCACTTGATATTAAGTTTAAAAGGGGCCAAAAGGTTCTTCAACACTGGCTGAAAATAGTTTTCGGCATTTATTTATGACTTTTGCGCCTGTAAATATGCAAAGTTAAGTTCATAGAGAAAGAATGTAAGGTATAAATTTCAAGATAGATTTGTGTAATTCGAAATTAATTTTTAAAAACTTATGAAGGTCTTCTGTATGGACGATGAAGCTGACCATAGACCAAGACCATATCTCCGGTACGAGGACCAAGTTGGGGACGGCCTATCATGTAAAAAAAAATATAAAAATTGTCTAAATAACAGAGACCTAAAATAATTACACTGGTTAACAAAATTTTAACTTTTTTTTGTCACATGAAAACTTATATCAAATTTTGAATGTACTAGGGCCACTAAACAATAATATGTGAATGAAAAAAAATTGACACGTCAGGTTTCCTTGTGACATCAAAACATATATTTTCTTAAAACGTAAAAACATCAGCTACATTTAGAGAAATTATTGCTTAATATGGAAAAAATACTTATGATTTTCGTGAATATTTGGCTTCTGGAAGGTTTTTTTTAAGTTTCCAACAATAATCTGCTAGCATTCCTGCGTTCCATTTCCCTTGATAGCGCTTCTCCATTAAGGAAATGTCCTGATGGAATCTCTCGCCTTGTTCGTCACTCACAGCACCCAAATTTGCGGGACAGAAATCCAGATGAGAGTCCAGCATATGTATTTTTAAGGACATATTACACCCCAAAGCTTTATATGACATTATAAGTTCATTTATTAAGTCTGTAATTTTCCGATTTATGGTTTCCTAGAAAATTTTGGACAACGTTCACAAAACATTTCCAGGCGAGTTAATGCCTGATCATTCAGTTTTTATTCAAAGCTCTTATCCTTTATCAGTTGCCGTATTTGTGGACTTACAAATAATCCCTCTTTAATTTTTGCCTCGCTGAGTTTGGGGAATTTCTCTTTCGGATATACAAATCCACTGCCATCTCTAGGCATAGCTTTTACAACATTTTTTATCAGGCCGAGCTTTATGTGCAATGGTGGTAAAAGAATGTCATCAGGGCTCATTAAAGGATCATTTTTAACATTTTTATGGCCTGGAGTGAGTGATTTACGCTTGGGCCACACTTTCTTTGTATAGTGATTTTTTCTGTCCCTACTGTCCCATTCGCAAATGAAACAGCAAAATTTTGTGTAACCCAGCTGTAGTCCAAGCAAAAGTGCAAGGACTTTAAAATCGCCACAAATTTTCCAAGCGTGTTTACTGTATTCAATGTTTTCAAGAAGAAATCTCATATTTTCGTAAGTCTCATTCATATCAGAACCATGACCAACCGGCACTGAAGGAAGTTTATTTCCGTTATGCAGCAACGCTGCTTTCAAACTAGTTTTTGAGGAGTCAATGAACAATCGCCAGTGATTTGGATCATATGCAAAATTTAATAAATTCATCAAGACAGGAACGTTATTGCAATAGACTAAATCACCTGCTTTAGAAAAGTAAGGTTTTATTTCATCGTCACGATGTCGAAAATAAGAAATTTTCGTATCAGGAGAAAGTAAATTCCAGACGTTTAATCTAGACCCCAAAAGCTCAGCCTGTTTTTAGACAGATTCAAATCAAGTACTAAATCGTTTAAACTTTGTGTCAATAAGTGCGGTTCTTTTGAAGTTGACGGTTCATAACTTGGGTCACTATCTTCAGATACTTCATCGTGCTGACTTAGAACAAGTTCCGGAGTAGAATCCTGATTTTCTGATGGATTTGGAGGCTTTGGCACAGACAGTTCGGCACTATGTAGGATGGGTCTGTTGGCCGAAGACAAGTTTGGATACTGGGTAGTGTGTTTGGACTTGGTTGTAATGCCTTTTGTTTGAGTCAAACAAAAATAACAATCACTTACATGATCCTTTGGTTCGGTCCAAATCATTGATATAGCAAATGGCATATGCCTGGGTTCTTGTTTAGCCCAACCTGATAGCAGTCTCACACAGGTTACACAACATTTATGTGGAACCCAGGATTTATCTTGATTCCTCACAGGAAATCCAAAATAGTCTAAATAGCACTGTTCAATTAATGACGTGAAATTTCGACGCTGAGATTTTAAAGTTAATTCTCCACACTCATAACAAAAACTGTCGGGGTCGTTAGAACACTTTTGTGGCATGTTTACGATGTAACAAATCTATATATGATGTAAGTTAGTCGAATGCAATAGCTATACAGTCGTATAAATGAAGTTATTAAAAAAAAGACACGTATATGAGGTCAGAAATGAATATGTAGCTGTCACAAAAAAACTGGACGTGATTGAAACAAAATTGTTAGATATTGTTAATGAGGGTACACCAACATAAACAAAAATCATCACAAAGTTCGTGTGACAAAAACAGTGTTGACCAGTGTTATTATCCATATTTTTGGAAATTAATTGCCCTAATTTAAGAAATTTCTATAACTATTGTTTTATAATAATTATTCCCAATAAGAAATGTTTTACGTCGCCTATAACTGTTATCATGTAATAAATTTTTTTGAATTGCATAATAACTCTTATAAGTAACAAATATATTTTTCGTTGTCAATAATTATTATTTTGGGATTTTTGTTTTTTGCATTGCTTCATAACTTTTCTTTTTCTTTTCTTTTTTAATTTTCGTTACTGATAACTATTATTTTGATAATTTTTTTTTTACGTTGCTTCATAAATTTTATTTGTGATTTTTTTTCATTTACGTTGCCGATAACTAATATATTACTTAAAAAAAAAATTGTTTACGTTGAATTTTCCCATTTTGGATATGAATTGATTTTGAATTTTTTAAATTGACAAACGCAAATTAACTGCAGAAACCTAATTTCCACCCACAACTAAACAATAAAAAATCAATTCAAAATCAAAATGTTGTAGGGCAAAGTAAAAAAAATATTTCTTTCATAAAAGTTATGAAGCAACGTAAAGAAAATTTTCTTTCAAATAATAGTTATCGGCAACGTAAATAACAAAAAATCATAAATAAAAGTTATGAAGCAACGTAAAAAAAATTTTCGCAAAATAATAGTTATCGGTAACGTAAATAAAAAAAGTCATAAATAAAAGTTATGAACCAACGTAAACAAAAAAAATCCCAAAATAATAATTATCGAGAACGAAAAAAAAAATTGGTTTCTCATTATAGTTATTACGCAACATAAAAATTAATTGTCGCAAATAATAACTATAATCAACAAATAAAATTTATGTTGCATTGTAATAGTTACAGTGCAATTATTTTCTTAAAAAACTTATAATAGTTAAGTTCCTGCTAAATAATATAAAAACTGTCTAAAATTTTAAATTTATGAATGCCATATAAGTTTTATATTCCATTAGAAGATTACATAAAATATTGGAATCGAAAAATTTTTAGTATGGGATTTATCATTTAAAATCTTTGGTGAGACTGGGAATTAGGATAAAACAAAGATCCACAACTTTTTCAATTTTTAGGAAATTTCAATTGAACATTTCGAAAGCCCATAGATTTTTACGTCTGAAAGCATTTTGGTTTACTTTTTTGACATTTCATTTTGTATCAAAATGAGTGGCTGAAAAAGTCTTTGAAAAACCTGAGTTTGGATGCTAATGGCTTGAGTGCGCTTAAGAAAAAGAATATGGCTACAAACAGTGGCGCCCGCAGGGGGCGCCTTGTGAGTTACAAAATTTCATTCACTAACTCTTAGTAGTAGGAACCACAATAGATCACTACTGGTCTCAGTACACTACAACTCCAAAAGCATCTATCTATATTTATTTGTATTTATCTATACTATATCTATCCATATACTTCATAGCTTCTATGTGTTTTTCTGCTCATAGTTAACAAAGAATCTGTAATTTTTGTCAATTTAATTGCTTCACATATGCTGAGTTCTTTATACACCAAT
Organism: Melieria picta; assembly: GCA_964056695.1. Lineage (NCBI taxonomy): Eukaryota > Metazoa > Arthropoda > Insecta > Diptera > Ulidiidae > Melieria > Melieria picta. The sequence goes on along the minus strand of OZ057399.1, from coordinate 73,468,150 downwards.
TGTTGCCATTTCAGTTGCTCACTACAGACACACAAACGCACACCCATACATCTCAATAATAAAAAAAATACCATTAATTTTTGTGTTGAACGAACACACGTCTGGCAGATGTTGCTGTTCGTAGTCGTATGTGATGCAATTTCAATTTTCAATTTTTCCCAATGATATATTAAAATGGAGCGCACGAAAATCCTTTCTAGTCATTTTTGTTTTCTACTTGATTGTTGTTGGTTCTGTTTTTATGGCGCGTTGCATAACATGTGGCCCAAACATGTGTTGTTGGTTGGCATTACAATTCATGTAGTTGTTGTGGTTGTAGTTAGAGCCTTTTCAATGACTGTCTGCGTGTGTGTGTAACACAATAAAAACATCAGCCAGCACACAATCACATAAATTGATTTGATGCGTTCAATTCGTCTGTCAATATATTTTCAACACAGACATGTGGCCAACAAAGCCAATGCGGTCAGTTTGATGTGAACTGCAATAAAATTCAACCATAGAATTTTTTGACTAAAGAAATTTATATAATTTTTTTTCAAGTAAAAGCAATTTACATGGAACTGTGGTGTGTTGTGTAAAAGCAAAAGTTTAAAAGTCAAAGTTTTTGGATAACAGTTTAGCCTATAAGTATGCTAAGGCCAAGTGTAGTCAACGAACTACGGATTAACTGCCTTAAATGTTGAACTGAGCATAGCCCAGCAGTCATTTTTACCAACTCAGAAGCAAAATGCCGATCTTAGTGAGTGTCTGTTCATTACTCAGCAATAATTTATTAGAAATTTTCTTTCTTTTATCCATTGTGTGCCTATAAAAGTTGAGTGATTTCCGACTTTTATGACTAGAAGCAATGTGTTGGCGCTGTGAGTTAAAGCTGCCGGTCGGTTATAAATGATGAAATAAATTCAATTTGTTCAATTTCCTACTCTTTCACGCTTACAGTCTGCATTCGCCTTTATGTACGCTTTAGTTGTTATCATAAATTGAATATTACTTGCGCCACAGCCATAAAGTTTAAATGATTTGGTTTTTTTGAGCCACTTTTTTCTCTGCTTTGATACATTCATATTCACATTCAATGACTGGCTTTGATGGATTTATTTGAAAAGTTGTCCGACTGATGTTGAAGTGAGCGGCAAAATAGGAACTTGCGCTCTCAAAAAACCAAGCATTTAATTGAAATTATTTTATTATTATTTTTTTATTATTATTTTATTTTACTTTAGAATTCTTAATAAAATCATTTGTAATTAAAGTTTTAATTGAACTAAAAAAGTGTTAAATTAAAAAAATTGTTGAATCAATTAAATAATAAAAAAAATATTTGAACAATTCTTGACAATGCCATAGAATATTGTAAAACGGTTTACCATTTTATAAAAATTGGTAAAATGTTTACAAATTTGTAGAATTAAGAAAAAAATATGTTTACATTTTAAAAAAGTTTTAGATTTAAATATTTGGAAAAAATTAAGAAAAAACTAGTAACCATTTTAACAAAATTTCAAACATTTTGACAAATATTTAAACCTTTTAAAAGTATTTATTTAAATATATATACATATTTATATTATATTAAAGCAAATTTATAGAAATTAATATATTTTTTAATATTTTTAACGTTTTATAATTGATAAAAATAAATAATAAAAAATTTTAAAAAAATTTTCAAAACGCTTTTTTAACTTTGTAAAACTTTATAATATAAAAAAATTAATTAGTGGATTAAAAAAAATCATTATTTAAAAAATGGTTTTCCAAAAATTAATTTTTTTATATATATAAAGTAACATACTTTACATTTTTAAAAATTTCTAAAAAACACAAATTCTATAATTTCTAAATTTTTCAAAAATTTTTTAAATTTGTTATATTTTTTTTATAAATCGTAATAAGTTTTTAAAATTTTTCAAAAAGTGCAAACAATTTATTTTTGTTTTTCATAATTAATCAAATTTTGTTCAGAAATTTTAAACTTTTTTTTTACAAATGAAAAAAAAATATTTTTAATGTTTGTGAAATTTAAACGAAAAAATTTAAATTTATCAAAATTTTTTAAAAGCTTTACAATTCAATTAGAACTGTAATTAAAAAATTTGATTAATTAAATTAGTTAATTTATTAATGAATTAATTAATCAAAAAAATAGTTCCAAAAAAACGTTTGCTTTTCTTTCATTTCTCTTTTTGTAATCACCAAAAAATACTGCAAACCATTTCATTTACAAACTTTAAATTAACCAAACGCTGCTTAAAAGCAACGCAAACTAGTAGGTAGAGAGTTGAGTAAAAATTAAATAAATAAATAAAATAAAATGATGACACAAAACTGTGAAAAACACCAACAACAAAGCGGCAAAGCCAAATTGAGACAAAATGCAGAGCACCAAACGAAGGAACGCATTGAATGCAAATCGTTGACTAAATTCATGGCCAAAAAAGTGTAATAAAAAAACCCCCAAAAAACACAACAACAAAAAAGCGAGTTCGTAAATTATGCACAGTGCGCGGTTTTAGCTGCGGTGCGGCAACATCGATGGCAGCACGTGTGAGTGCGAATTGGGGGGGTTGGTGGCGTATGTGCAGCTTTACTGCATATTTAGCGCTTTCCATTCATTGTGGGTAATAAAATTTGCAATGGTTAAATTTTTACGTATAACGTGGTGCATATTAATTAGAAATATGCGGTGCGCAAGTTGTAATAGTCGAAGACTTTTTAAAGAAGGGTTTTTTTTTGGTTTTTTCGGTTATATTTTTTGTGTGTGATAGAAAGATGTGTCAGAGAGTTTCGGTATGCGTCGAATTAGAATTTTGTTGCATTTAAGAATGTTAAATGTGTATATTTTGGTTGGTGCGCATGAGGGAGGACTAACCCTGAAGGGGCGAATGAGGAGCTGCATCTGGATGTTGCAAGTCAGATTGTATGTAGGCAGCATGTGGACCCATTTTGGTAGATTTTCTTTTGACTGTCACAAAGGCTGCGGTGACAACTCGCTTGTTACGCCCGATGCTTCTTACGTCAATGTCATTCAGAATAGAAATTTTAAAAAAATATTAATTTAATTAATATATATATTCATTTCCTTTTATTTATTAGTGCAATAAAAAATATTTAAACAATGTTATTATTCAATTAATAATCTTAAAATAATATGATTGAAATTGTATCACTTTGAGTGCAGAGAACCCTTTGCCATATTGAAAGAACACATTACTGAACGTATGTATGTATGTTGTTATGTCTGTGTATATTCACACACATATATACTACACATATATTGTATAAAATATATATATAATGAGCCTCGTCTATTGCTATTTTACTGCTGGCTCAATGATGCTTGACCGTTTCTCTACGGTTCACTGCAATCGAGTGAAATCATGCAGAACGTAAGGGGATAAGGGGCGCTTAGACTGCATTATTCTTACACTATACACTCTTCAATATGTGCTCAAACATACAAGAAGACAAGTATTTGTGTGTGTATGGGTGTGTGAATTTTTGCATAGAAATCAGTTGAGCAATGTGTTGAATGCAAGCAGAAATCCGCTTATAGCAATTGTTAAGTAATTTCTAATTAAATTATTTTAATTTAAACATGTATCTACATATTCAAGGGTTTTTTCATATACATATAAGGAATATTTAAAATTAATTTATTTTTTCAAATAAAAATTATTCATTCTATCATTCAAATTTCAGTTTTCTGAAGCTGCCATTCCAAAGTCAAAGTCAAATGTCAACTGCTTCTGTCACACTCTGAAGACACTAAACGATGCACATAGCAATTCATAAACATTTTCTTAATGCCACTAATTCGCATGAAAATGAAAATCATAATAAAAAGCCATCAGATAAAAGATAATGCCATGCAAAAGCAACAATACAGATAAGCGACCTACACTTATTCGTTTCACACGCTTGGCCAATCTACCCATGCAAAAGGCCAACAATGGCAAAAATCAAGTCAACAAGCATGCACACAAAAACAATGACAGCCAAACATAAGCAAACATAATCATTACAAATAGAAATGTTTATCTGTGTTAGCATTTGGCTGAACGAGCAGCAGGACGAGCTCGAGCTTGAAACAAATGTTTATATGCGGCAGCGAGCGAGGGACACAAAAACCAACTGGACAGACAAACGTAAGCGCAAACGTACCAATGCAGCGGAAACGGAAGTTACGGCAAAGCATAGCAAAAAAAAAATTTATAAAGAACATAAGGGGTTTGTTTGCAACAATGAAGCAAAAACCATCGAAATATAGCAAAGAATAAAAGGCGAGCACAGCGTGTGCAGCAGAAAAACAAAGCATAAAGATAAAAGTGGTCAAACGGAAATGAGGCAATAATCAGCATTGTAAATAAACATTATACAAAAACAAAAAAACAAAAAAAAACAAAGCAAATAGCATAAAAGATGGCCAACTGAGCGCAGACTGGGGAGGGAGAAAAGTAGCCAAAAAATGAGCCAAAATGAAAGCTATCGAGATTTGGTTTGGAATTGTTTGGGTTTAATTCATCACAAGTTTGCTGAAGCTGGAACAAGTGAATGCCATGAAAGCCACTTGAGTTGGTTGTCAGCGGAAAAAGTGAAGGTCAGATAAGAAAATATGACAATTGAAGTACAGATTTCTGAACAAAGTCACAAGAGGAAGGCAAAAAATGAAAGCAAAGAAACTGTGAAAAGAATGAAGGAGAATAAAAATATTAATTTTTTCCAGAAAACTGAGATTCTGCTTTTCTTTGAGATAAACTTTCTCACAACAATGAATCCTCCACGCATTGCTTGAACCCTCAGCGGCTTTGCCGAATCATTTCAACTTCGCTGTGCACATATAAAAATTAACCCTGTCATAAAATTGTAAGCAGCGCGAAATCAGCAGCTGCTGATTTTCACAATGCTTATTTTAGACAGAATGTTGCCTAATTTTAAGCGCATATTGACACTGCTTATAGCATTGGCGGGTGAGGTGTCTGGGCATTAATTTAATTATGTAAATCATTGAATTTGTGCTCAAGTAAAGCCCAAATATTGCCATATGAACGTATCGCTGCGCTAATGAGCTTTAGGCATTATCTACATATATTAAATTTAGTTAATCAGTGTTAATGCAATGTGAGGCGTAAAATTATGCTAAGCACCACTTGGCATAATATTGAATAACATAATCGGGCGCACATGTGGAGCAATTTGAAAGCTGGTGCATGCTACTCTGATGTTTATGAGGAGGACTTTAACTCAGATCGATCCTATATGTAGGATGCCATTAAAAAGATGCTGCGTGAACTAGGCTTTAAAATTTCTAAAAGGTACCCTGAAATTTAGGTGTACTACATGTAGTATCTTTGGCATATCTGGGTTAAACAAATTTGAGTTTATTTATATTTTATGATTCAGTCTCTCAGGTTGAGAGATTTGCTGTTTGTACAGCCTTATTGTCCAGTAAATACATTCAGCGTCTTTGAAGCAAAGAATGCCAATGAAAAAGATCTCAGATTCTACAGAATAGTTCAGTTCAAACGACCAACATAATTTTTTTTGTTGACAGCTAAGCGGCCTTGAAGGTATTGGAATTCATAGTAGTGAAGTTAAGGGTTGTAAAGGCACAGGAGATCTAAGCCAATGAGAGTGAAAAAAAATTTCTAGAGGAACGTTCTATTCAAGTGACGAATATCGCTTATTTAGGGTTATAGGGTTTAGACGTATCGCTAAGGTAGGCTGTCTTGAAGACATTGGAATTCAAAGTAGTGAAGTTAAGGATTGGAAAGGCACAGGAGATCTAAGCCAATGAGAGAGAAAATAAATTTCTAGAGGAACGTTCGATTCAAGTGAGGAATATCGCTTATTTAGGGTTATAGGGTTTAGGCTTATCGCTAAGGTAGGGTGTCCTGAAGACATTGGAATTCATAGTAATGAGTTCATAGTACTCAAGGCTAGGACTGTAAAAAGGTGTCTTGCTTTTCTGTTTGTCATTGGGTCCTTCAAAATCTCGCTCTGCTGGTTTCTTGAAAACATTGGATTTCACAGTAGTAAAGTTGAAGATTGTAAAGGCTCCAGAGATCTATGCCATTAACAAAGCAGCTAAGTTTCTTGAGGGCAGTTCGATTTAAATGACGAATATGACTTATTTCGTTGACAGTTAGGCTGTCTTGAAGACATTGGAATTCATAGTAATGAGTTCATAGTGGGTAAATCGAGAATTGTAAAAACATGTCCTGCTTCTCTGTTGGCCATTGGGTGCTTGAAAATCTCGTTCTGCTGGTTTCTTGAACACATTGGAATTCATAGTAGGGAATTCGAAGATAATAAAGGCTCCAGAGATCTAAACCAATAAGAAAGCAGCTAAGTTTCTTGAAGGCAGTTCGATTTAAATGTTGAACATCACTTATTTCATGGACAGTTAGGCGGTCTTGAAGAGATTGGAATGTGAAATCGAAGCGTGTAAAGGAACTAGAGATCTAAGTCAATGAGAGAGAAGCTAAGTTTTTAGAGGACCGTTCGATTCAAGTGACGAATATCGCTTATTTCTTTGACAGTTAGGCGGTCTGGAAGACATTTTAATCCATAGTAGACAAATGTCTTGCTTCTCTGTTGGCCATTGGGTGCTCGAAAATCCCGCTCTGCTGATTTTCGAGACAAAGCAATATAAATAAATAAATAAATAAATAAATAAATAAATAAATAAATAAATAAATAAATAAATAAATAAATAAATAAATAAATAAATAAATAAATAAATAAATAAATAAATAAATAAATAAATAAATAAATAAATAAATAAATAAATAAATAAATAAATAAATAAATAAATAAATAAATAAATAAATAAATAAATAAATAAATAAATAAATAAATAAATAAATAAATAAATAAATAAATAAATAAATAAATAAATAAATAAATAAATAAATAAATAAATAAATAAATAAATAAATAAATAAATAAATAAATAAATAAATAAATAAATAAATAAATAAATAAATAAATAAATAAATAAATAAATAAATAAATAAATAAATAAATAAATAAATAAATAAATAAATAAATAAATAAATAAATAAATAAATAAATAAATAAATAAATAAACAAATAAACAAATAAATAAATAAATAAATAAATAAAAAATATAAATAAACAAATAAATAAATAAATAATTTCGCGGCTATCATTGGTGGAGCGGAGTATAAACTGAATTGGTTGTAGCGTGATAGGGTCGTTAATCGTCGATGGTTTAATAAAAACTGACTATAGAATAGTAAAAATTGAGCTACTCCAACAGCCAACACTGGAAAGCAGAAATAGAGGCAAAAATGTACAAACGTAGAAGGAAAGAATGGGATTAGGGGCTGGAATCGGAAGAACATTAAAGACAACAAATAAAATATAGTTCAGAAGTTGAGAAAATATCTCTTCGCAAACTCAATTTTTTTATCCACTTCAATAAAATTTAGTATTAAATCAGATCGATAACTAACGACTTATGAACTAATTAAAGTAGGCCACAAGGGGCCACAAGGCCCTAGTGATGTCCTAGAGGTGGCCACTTAACCCTAACCAAAGTAATTGCCAGGTTTCAAGGTCATGAAAGCTAAGGTTAGAAGGAAAAGCACAAAGGTTCCGGTACTTTAAAAAAATGTTTACTTGTAAGTAATAAAAAGGAGCTGTAGAACATCAATTATTCACACAGAGAAGTCTACTTGAAGTTGTAGGAATGACTAATTTCAAAATTTAATTAATTACTAAAGATTATAATTGCTCAACTGAGTAATGAATTAATGATTGATTAATAATTGATAATTAATTAATTACTGAACAACCAAGATTTTAATTACTACTCTATGATATTCAAATCCGATTGAACTCCAATTAAACTCAACTGAATACGGAAACTTTTGTTGTTGTGCTGTCAGCGTAACTAAATCATGTCACAGTGGAAATTGTTGTATTTCTCTAAATATGTTTACATACGCAAATACAGACATGCATGCATACAAACAGTCATACATACAGACTCACATATACAACTAAGTAATTGTATGGCATTGCTTAAGGCATTAAATGTCTAACATGTCTAACATTTTGCTTTCGGCAGCATGTAGCACAAATGAGTTATTCGTGTCTGCATGTCTTTGCAGTTGTTGAATTGTTGTTATTTGATTTGACTTATAATGGCTTGAGAGAATTTTCATAATTGATATAATTGAATATTCCAAGACTTATGACAGAGAATTGTTCAGACAAATGTGTAGAACAGAGGAGATGCGTTAATGGTGAAATAAGGACTCATTTGAATGTTATGAATTTGTTGGATTTCTATAAGTCAGCACTGGCCTCAACTGAATGTCGTTGAACTCTTCTGATGAGACAATTAGCAAGTTTAGGGCTCCTGCTGACCAAACTAGCAGCGTTGTAGAAGGTCTTAGTCACACTGTGAAAATTATGCCAAACGGCTTGTTTGATTTTAATATGAATTCATGGCAGATATCACAAAGAGATTTGACTGTTCTACTGGTTTTAATAGAGCAGTGATTGGAAGAGGCAAAATGTTCATCACTGGTATAGAAATACTCACTGATAGCTCGAATGTGTGCAGTAATGTTGATTGTTGTGCTATTTGTTTATAGCGAGCAGACTGCGTTTAGAAACGAAATGCTGAAAGACCTCTACACAACCCAACTTGGCACCTGAGAGGCGATATTTTATTTGAATGTTTTTGGTATTAACGTGCAATTTTTATTATTGTGTTAGGCTTTGGCGCAATGAATACAATTTAAAACATATTCATTCCAAGTAGATTCAAGTAGATAGAAGTGGCTGACAGGACACGAAAACTTGCCTTAAGACACACGTAGGCTACAATGTCATTTCAAGTAGGTTCGATTGAGTAGAAGTGTCGTCTTTAGGTCACAGTTTCATTTCAAGTAGGAATGACAGGACACGATAACTTGTCTCAAGATATACGTAGGCCTCAATTTGGACTCATTGTGAAACCACAATAAAAACTACTTCAAGCTGGTTGGCTACTCAATTTTAATTTTGTTCCCCAAAATACATTTTACGCCTAAAAAACAATAGGGGTATTCACACCGAGCTCGTTACTTTGTTAGTTCGGTACTCGGTAGTTTTGTTCGTGTATTTTGTTCGTGTTTATTCGTGTTCGTGAATCGAACAAAAACAAAATACACGTAGAAAACTACCAAGTACCGAATTAACGAAGTAACGAGCTGGGTGTGAATACCCCTAATAAATTCAAAATTTTTGTTCAGAGAAATTCAAGCTCATTTCTACTAATTTTTTTTTTTGATTTTTTTCATTAGTAAAATATTTTTTATTAGTAATTTTTTAATTTTTTTCATTAGTAAAATACTAAATTTTATAAACCCAACCCGTAGTCTCAATGCATTAAAGTTTGAATAAGACTAATGTCAAGTAAGAAAATTCACTTAAAGCTCAAAACTCATTTTCAATTTAGTGCCAACATTTCACTTATACGCAGAAATGGACAAGTTTGCAGTGACAGCAGCAGCAGCCTCGTTGCACTCAACTGCACATCGTAAAACACCAAAGCCGACGGCTGGCGCATAGTCGGCGTAGAAAGAAAGTAAATTAAAACATTAAATGTCACCAACAAAAGGAGAAACTTGTAAAACTACTTTCAACTCATTAAAATGAATAAAAGACGCCATGGTGCGAAATGGAAAATGCAAATTGCGAATGTTGCGAAGCGCGAGAAAACGCAACGCAACGCAAACGCAGCGAAATAATTGCGCGAAATATACAAAATGCAAAACTAAAACGAAACGAAACGAAAAGCGACCAAAGCACAAGAAAGCAAATAAATGCAACAGCGCCAAAAACACGCAGCAACGAGCTACGACACTGACAAAAGCGGCGGCGGCACACTCAATTATTCATACACGCACTAACACCTTGCAAAAAGTATAAAAATAAATAAAACTACTTAAAACTGAAAAACTAAATGTAGACAGACAGCAGCACAGTGAGAGAGAGAGAGAAAGTCAAAGCAGCAACAAACTTACTAAACAAACAAACAACGCGCCAACAAGTGCCAAAAATTAGAGTACGCATGATGAACTGCGGCACTGAGGGCACTCAAGTTGCTTTTGGTGTTTGAGGAAAATTAAAAAACAATTTATATAAATTATAAAATTGATTAAAAACTTTTGCATTCAATGAAGCAAATGAATTGTAATAAATTTATAATTTAATTTTAATTAATTTTAAACCAAAGTTTAAAGTCCACAAATAACACATTAAATTATTATACATAATTATTATTTACATCCACATGGGGTCATTCCAAATCCATTCATTTCATTCATCGCTCACGCTTATCAAGATTTCACTGCTTTCACATTTCGCATCACTCATACGCCCCGTCGCCGTGCGCGATTCGCTGTCAACGGCCGCGCACCTTTGCACCGTAGACGTGCGCTGTCACTACGCTGACACTTAACACTTTATCGCCTTCAAGGTGCCTGAGCGTCACATTGCCACCGCCAACAGTAGGCACCAATTAGAATTATTGCCAAAGCGAAATCAATGATGGCTGACAGCCGTCGTCGACAGCGTCTTTGTCGGCGTCGTCAGCGTCAGCGTCATATCGGCTTTGTTGTCGTCGTTGCCGCCGCTGTCGTGTGGGCTAACATGCAAAATTAATCGTCTCTTACGGTTTGTTGCTTCGTTGTGTGTCAACACACACACACCCACACTCACATTAACACTAATCGCACTAATCGCTTTACCAAACTCTGAAGTAATTAAAGCCGCTGACTGCGTTGACGGCGTTGTGATTAAAGTTGGTGTTTGGAGTTTTTTTCTTTGCTTCTGGCACATGAACGTGGCAAATTAATGATGATAATTCAACGGTGCGGTCGCAGTGGGTGCGCTGACGTTAGCATTTGGTGGGTGAAGGGGAAAGGGAGAGAAATGTGTGGGTTTCAGTTGGCTATGGAAGTTGAATATTTTCTCTTGGATTATTTTGAGATATTAATTTCTGAATAATTTTTGAATTCGAATTTGTCTTAACCTTGAATTGAATTTGAATTGAATTTGAGTTGAATTTGAATTGAATTTGAATTGAATTTGAATTGAATTTGAATTGAATTTGAATTGAATTTGAATTGAATTTGAATTGAATTTGAATTGAATTTGAATTGAATTTGAATTGAATTTGAATTGAATTTGAATTGAATTTGAATTGAATTTGAATTGAATTTGAATTGAATTTGAATTGAATTTGAATTGAATTTGAATTGAATTTGAATTGAATTTGAATTGAATTTGAATTGAATTTGAATTGAATTTGAATTGAATTTGAATTGAATTTGAATTGAATTTGAATTGAATTTGAATTGAATTTGAATTGAATTTGAATTGAATTTGAATTGAATTTGAATTGAATTTGAATTGAATTTGAATTGAATTTGAATTGAATTTGAATTGAATTTGAATTGAATTTGAATTGAATTTGAATTGAATTTGAATTGAATTTGAATTGAATTTGAATTGAATTTGAATTGAATTTGAATTGAATTTGAATTGAATTTGAATTGAATTTGAATTGAATTTGAATTGAATTTGAATTGAATTTGAATTGAATTTGAATTGAATTTGAATTGAATTTGAATTTGAATTGAATTCGAATTGAATTTGAATTGAATTCGAATTGAATTTGAATTGAATTCGAATTGAATTTGAATTGAATTTGAATTGAATTTGAATTGATTTTGAATTGAATTTGAATTGAATTTGAATTGAATTTGAATTGAATTTGAATTGAATTTGAATTGAATTTGAATTGAATTTGAATTGAATTGAATTGAATTGAATTGAATTTGAATTGAATTTGAATTGAATTTGAATTTAATTTGAATTGAATTTGAATTGAATTTGAACTGAATTTGAATTGAATTTAAATTGAATTTGAATTGAATTTGAATTAAATTTGAATTAAATTTGAACCGAAAACAGGATGACAGGACACTTTCCTCGGGCATCACAATGGACCTTTGAGGTCTCCGAGTGTACTTGCTGAGGAATCAGCAAACTGCCCAACTTAACCTCTTCAATTCTACATTCCTTAAGCAATCATAAATCAGTTAATGAGCTGCCTCAGTGGTTTAACTAACGACTCATATGCACTTTAACCAAATTAAAATCTCAAAGTGATATTTAATTGCACACACTATGAACTTACTGCAGCGAGTGAGAGTTGGGAAAGTGCGCGTTAAGATTTAGGTGCGGCTTTCTTTCCCCACGAGCTGCAATTTGTGTGATTTTTTCTCTCAGATGTTGAGACATTTTTCAAGCACATCATTCAAATGTCATGTGCTCGTTTTTAGGCTAAAGCAAATATACACAAATATGTTTAAATATAACTTGCGAAAAAAATGTATAAAATTAAGTATCACTTAAGTGTCGAGCATATGCATGCACTTGCAACGAAGGAAGCGAGAAAGATTATGTAGACAGCAAGCAGCGCATGAAATGTTTCACTGCACTTCTGCTGCCAGTTTTTGACATTTTAATTTTTACCTTTTTGCACTTTGCTACACCTTTGACACGCTTACTTTGCTGCAAGTGCGTGCTTAGGAATTAGGATAATCATATGCTTAGTGTCATGTTAGCAAGCAGCAAGCATAAGATTTTCTTAATTACAGTCAAGTTTAACACAATTTGTAGTGACAACAAATATTATCACTTTAGAGTTGAAAGATTTAAGGACATTTTTTTCATTGCATTTAGTTGGCTCTTCTGCAGTAACTCACACCTGAGATGTCTTTATTTAAGTAGCGGAAAACATGCTCCTGAAATTCTTCCTAATTCTAAAACAAATATAAACTAACATACATATATACAACAACAACAAAACAACATGCAACAGCAGTGAATGGCTAAATTTTGCAGCCATTCAAAAACTCGCACACCAACGAGCCATAAGTCTGCCTGACTTGGGGGCACAGACGGATAAGTGTGACATGCCAAGTGGAAAGATTACGACACAATAACAACAACAACACAACTCAATAATAAAAAAATTACAAAAAACCCTGATGGCAGCACACAGCCAATAAAAAAAATCGATTCTAGCGAAGCGAAGCAAGTAAAAGAGATAGTGAGATGAATTCAGTGGGTGAGTGTGACGTTGGGTTATTTTCTAAATACTTTTTTCATGGTTTTGGTTGATTTTTATTTTGTAATGTTAATGTTGTTGTAATCCTTGTTGTTGCCATAAAGTTGAGTTGTTACTGTTTTGGCGTTTGCTGATTGCAAAAGTTTGCTAAAAGGAAACAAAACAAAAAATGTAGAAAATCGCAACAAGGTGCGCTGTGCAATTTAAATGGATATGATTTAGCTGGCTCGAATTTATGAGAGAGAACTTCTGCTTTTTTTGGTGTACTCGTATGTGATTTAGTTCGAAATTAGCAAGCGAGCTGAAATTGTTGTTGGTCCAATTAAAATTAGCTTCAACCAGAGAAGCGATACAGATTTTAATAGCTAAACTGCTTACTGTTGACGAATTTTAATGATTTTCGGTTATAAATTAAACTGAAATGTTTTGCCTTCAATACAAACATAAAACTTTTTAGTTAGATGTTAAATTTGTTGGGTAAATTATGTTGTAGAATGCATTTTTTGCTAATTAGAAATAATAACGAGTTTTTGGTTTTAAATATACATTTTTTTAAAGTTTTTAAAAATACTATTGTAGTAAATTTTTTTTTTAAATATTAAGAAAATGAATTAGTAAATACTTTTAAAAAACCGTTTACAAAAAATTCTTTTAAATTATTTAAAATTATTTTAAAAAGTTTGCTTTTCATTTTATTTTCCCTTTCATTTCCCATTTTCATTTTCTATTTTATTTTCCATTTTATTTATTAGTAACAATTTTCAAATGAATATTTAAGAGAGCAATTTTTAAATTATATAAATTCATTTTTAAAAATTTGCTGCAATTCTCCAATTGATTTATTTTTTTTTTATTTTTTATAACAATTTATAAATAAATATTTAAGAAGAAAATGTTTAAAATTATTAAAAATTATTGTAAACAAATTTGATATTACACTTCACAACAAAATCAAATTTTTTTAAATAACAATGTTCTTCAGGTTCAGGTTTTTCAAGGTTAGCTTCATTAGTACAAATTTTTAAATGAATATTCAACAAGTGTTTTTTAAATTATTAGACAAATTATTGAAAAAAAATTGATATTATTTTCCATTTTATTTATTTTTTTTAATTTAATTTTTCATTTTATTTATTAGTAACAATTTTGAAATAAATATTGAAGAAGAAAATGTGTTAAATTGTTTGTATTTAATTTAAAATATTTGCTATTATTTCCCTTTTTATTTATTTTCATGCAAAATATTAAAAGTTAGTAATAGTTTTTAAATAAATATTAAACAAACAATTTTTTTAAATGATATAAAATTTTAATTGAAAGTTTGTTATTGTTTTTCATACAAAAAATTCGTTAAAAAATGCTTAAAATTTTTTAAAAATATTTTAAAAATATTTTTTCAAATATTTTTTATATAGCAACATAGTAAACTTCGCTTTTTGGCTAAAAGAATATATTTTAATTATTATCAATTATTGATTTTATTTTCCTCCCATCCATTTTACGACGACTGCAGTTATCTACTCTACACACAACCAAAATTTAAAAAAAACATTTTTTTCCCAGCCACCATCAGGACATCTCCCTGCAGCTGTCTGCATGTATGCACAAATGTGCCTTTAGCCCATAACGACCCGCTTAATGCGCTCTCAAATGTGAGCTCACACTCGGAACGACAATTTTTTTTCAATTTTTTCTTGACACGTGCAAATGTCAACAGCACATTTGATGACTTACACGATTGCAAAAACGTGAAACGGCAGCTGTGTGCATTTACTTTGGCATACTTTTGGGCGCGCTGAAATTGAAATTTTATTGCATCGCTTTGCAAACACTGGTATTCTTAGCCGGCAAGTGATTATGGGCCGTCGTCAGTTGTTTATGTTTATGGCATGTAAAGAAAAAAAACAGTTTAAGTCTGCGTTGTGCGTGCCGGTAACCCTTTAAGTGTTGCTGTGGGACAATTTGGTACGAATTGGTGTTGATGGTGTATGTAAAAAATGAACAGCAAATGCTGTAGAAAGCAACTGAGTTTGTGTTGAGTGTTTGTAGCAGACATTCGGGTTTTTTTTTATTATTATTTATTTCTTATTATATTTTCATCTTAACTTTATTTATGACATGTTTTATTGTTTTACTTTTGTTGTACCTTTACTTGTGAGTACAAGGCTCAAAAATAAAGGTATGTGAATGATATGGAAACATATTTTGAAGTCATCGATTTAAGCTCCTATTCTTTAATGTTTTAAAGAGGATATTTGTACGACTTGGTTGATGTTTGGCTGCAGTTTCAGATATAATTTAGTGGTTAGTGCGTTAAAGTGTGGATTAGAGCCACACGAAGGCTGATGCAAAAATTACATGGCTAAGTAAACAAATCTTGGCAATCTCTCTATTAAATATGCTGCCGACTCTATGTATATGAATTCTATTGCTTGTAGGAATTATTTTCGCCCACCTAATGGGCTCTTGTAGTGTTTGAAGCTTCGGTCATAAGTCAACTCTGCCACTAATTTTCGTCTAAAGTTCTGACTATAAATCAAAAAGCAGTCAGCTAATTGATTGCCGCTCATTTTGCAGTTCTAATATGCTGTTTAGTCTACTGGGGACTTTATGCTTTAAGCTTTAAGAATCATTTCTTCCAACTCATTGGGCTCTTGTTGCGTTCTATCTGACTATCTGAAATCTAATTCCCATCACAGTTAGCAAAGTTAGATTACATTTCTCAAATCACCTAAAAATGTTAGCTGCCCAAAATGCTCAACATCACCTTTCAAATCGTTTTACTTGTACCGAAATTTGCACTCAAATAAAAGTTAAATTAGCATGTTGCAACAATTTATGGCCTACATTAAGGCCGAGTAGTAGAAAACGCACAAAAGCTGTTACGCCAAGCTGTTGAACAAAAATGTTTCATGCTTTTTTGAGCGCAAGCAAATTGTCAAAGCATAAAAATATTTCAACACTTGCAATCTAAAAATAAAAATAAAAAATTCATTTTTGCTACAACAATTGCTGCGCTATTACAACAAACAGCAGCTATGCGCCCACTACAACACCCACAGCCACAGCACACCACACGCCAGACGCAGCGTCAGCATTGGAAAGGGTGCGCGACAGTGAGCGCGATACTTTTAATTACCTGCAAAGTGGCAGCTGTTAAAATTTGCTTCCGCTTTGTCGATTTCTCGTTCTATGTTCACTTTGCCTTCCGTTTCCGTTCGGTGCGCACATCTCAAGGGCGGCGCCTCACACCACCCAACTGGCGCTCGACGTTGCAACACAATGACTTGTACGCCTAAGCATGCCGACCAATTGTCTTTTAATTATTAAATTCAGGTGCGCAAATTCATTGCTGGGCGCTGTCAGCTAGACACGGCCGGGCGAGCAAATATGGCGGCATGCAGTCAGGCAACAGCTGTCGTTATCATTTTTTACGCCTATTTGCGTTTTGGTTAATTAAATTTCATTTAATTTGATGGCAACTTAAAATGGCATAAATTTAACAAACACAACAACAACAAATTTACAGAAATATTTTAACATTGTTGGTGCCAGTTCACAGTGGCACAAAATGCTTCGACAAGCAGCTCTACTTGATTATAGAATTTTTTGTTGTTGTTGGCGCTGCGAAGAAATAAGTGGCGTTTAGGCGGAAGCTGGAGCACATTTCTAAGCATAAATGTATTTCTAAAGTTTAAGTTATGTGGAATTGATTTGGTGACAATATTTGAAAATTAATATTACTCATACGACTCGTTGTACTCTACTTTAGTTTGTTATATTTAGTTATAGTTTAGGTTGGTTTAGGTTATATATTTAGAAGTAGAAGTAAAAGTAAAAAGAGAAGTAGAAGTAGAAAAAGAAATTGAAGTAGAAGTATAAATATATAGAAGTGGCAGTCAAAGTAGACTTAGAAGTAGAAGTGGAAGTGGAAGTGGAAGTAGAAGTAGAAGTAGAAGTAGAAGTAGAAGTAGAAGTAGAAGTGGAAGTGGAAGTGGAAGTAGAAGTGGAAGTGGGAGTGGAAATGGAAGTAGAAGTAGAAGTAGCAGTAGAAGTAGAAGTAGAAGTAGAAGTGGAAGTAGAAGTGGAAGTGGAAGTAGAAGTAGAAGTTGAAGTAGAAGTAGAAGTAAAAGTAGAAGTAGAAGTAGAAGTGGAAGTAGAAGTGGAAGTGGGAGTGGAAGTGGAAGTAGAAGTAGAAATAGCAGTAGAAGTGGAAGTAGAAGTGAAAGTAGAAGTTGAAGTAGAAGTAGAAGTAGAAGAAGAAGAAGAAGTGGAAGTAAAAGTAGAAGTAGAATTAGAATTAGAATTAGAAGTAGAAGAAGAAGTGGAAGTGGAACTAGAAGTAGAAGTGGGAGTGGGAGTGGAAGTAGAAGTAGCAGTAGCAGTAGAAGTAGAAGTGGAAGTAGAAGTGGAAGTGGAAGTGGAAGTAGAAGTAGAAGTAGAAGTAGAAGTAGAAGTAGAAGTAGAAGAAGAAGTAGAAGTAGATTTTTAAGTAGAAGAAGAAGTAGAAGTAGAATTAGATTTTTAAGTAGAAGAAGAATTAGAAGTAGAAGTAGAGGTAGAAGTATAAATAGAAGTAGCAGTCAAAGTAGACTTAGAAGTAGAATTGGAAGTAGAAGTAGAACTAGAAGTGGAAGTAGAAGTAGAAGTAGAATTAGAAGTAGGAGTATAGGTAGAAGAAGAAGTAGAGGTAGAAGTAGGAGTACAAGTAGAAGTGGAAGTATAAATAGAAGTGGCAGTCAAAGTAGACTGAGAAGTAGAAATGGAAGTAGAAGTGGAAGTAGAAGTAGAAGTAGAGGTAGAAGTAGGAGTAGAATTAGAAGTAGAAGTAGATTTTTAAGTAGAAGAAGAAGAAGTAGTAGACTAAGAAATAGAAGTGGAAGTAGAAGTGGAGGAAGTGGCTGAAATAGAATAATGGTATTAGTACGTAGGTGGGTAGGGAGGTAGGTAGGTATGCAGTTGGAGGACGCTGTTTGCCGACAGATTTGACATGAAAGCTAACACAGGCAAGCATAGCGCATTGTGTGCCCCAAAGCTTAGCACTACTAATCGTTCCACTCGTCTAGCATGGCGTATGATCAAGAGGAAGAGTGGAAGATCCACTTCTCTTCATAGTCCATATTACTCATACGCCTTGCTGTGCATACTTTAAAACTCTAAATTTCATCAGTTTTTCTGTCTGATTTGTTAAATGGAAGCTCCACTTCTCTATAGAATCAATATTACTCATACACCTTGCTGTACCAACTTTAAACCTCAAAAATTAAGCAGTTCATCACTGCATAAGCAACACTAAAGTCAGCTGTTTGTCGTTAGTGAAAATCATTTGATCACTACGCCACTTTCACTTATTAACGTTTTAACGCCTACCAGTTGTCAGGGCAATAAAAATTGCTCATATTTTTTCTTGCTATTAAAACGTTCATTAAAATCGCATGCCCGAGTGCACTTGTCGCTGTCATATGGTTGGCGTATTTTGCAGCAGTCAATCAAGCGTGCATAGCCGTTCGTTAACGGTTGCCATTGGCAATGTGCAATTTACAATTTATTAGAAATAATAAAAATGCTTTATCCAACATGTAAAATCAACAATATATGAGAAAATCGCAGATAAAAAATAATAAACTACTGCACATTATACAAATTTAAGCAAAATTTAGTAATGAACTGCAAGCCAAATCAATGCTTGCAAAAATTTACACACGTGCCGTGCATTGTTTGCAAGTAATTGCAATTTTTGGCATCAACATATACAAATTAAAAATTTATTTGTATTTATTTAGATGAATTTAAGTAGAAGTGATATAAAGTTCAATTGAAAATAAATTTAGTTATCCGGATAATAGAAACAAAAACGTAAAGATAGTAGAAGAAAGTTTAATTGGAAAATAAACTCCATTATTTGTTTTAATAATTTATAATAGAGACAATAGAGTTGGTGACTACAAACTGACAAAAGAAATGACAGGAAGTGATATGAATTTCAATTGGAAAACACATTAAATTATTCGAAAAATTGAAACAATAGAATTGCTGACTAGAAATTCCTTTTAAGTTGAGTTTGAGTAAAAAATTTTCAAAATTTTTTAAATATTTTAATTAACTCGGAGCGCACATAGGCCAAGTTTGGCCCATTTTATTATCACATAGAGGATAGAAGGACCCCACAGGTTTCTCTCATGTCTCTTTTAGGCAGCTTGACATAAATATTTCCGTATTTTGACAATTTCATATTTTTTTTTGTGAATTCACTAAAATTTTATTTATACACAAAACTCATTTCATTTGTTTATTTATTTATCCATTTATTTAATTATTCAAATTTTCCCAATAACCAACTATTTTGCAACATAATTAAAACGCTAGCATCAAAAGTTTTCGGCTCCTTTTTATTACAAATTTTGTTGTTGTTCTTTGCTGTAACCTACTTCTCAGCTACAGCTGACATCAGCTGCTGACAGCGCGGCAAACTTAATTCATACTTTAATTAGTTGACAATTGTGGCTGCTTAGGGACAATTGCGCGCTGTGGAAAAATTTGCCAGCGTTGGCAAATGATGGAAATAAAGTTTGGCGCAGCACTTCAATTGCCTTGCAGATGCTTATAATTTATTTATTTCTAACAAATAGTTCTAGAAAAAATTTGGAATAGTTGTCGGTTTGCATTCTATTCTGTAGTGGTTCTATTTAAATTATTACTAAAATTTTCTCCCCCCCACAACAATAACCTGTTTTCATTACCCAAAGCACTTACAGCGAAAAATAGTAGTAGTTAGTAGTTAGTAATCGTTTCGACTAATTTACCGAGTTGCTTCATTGCAACTATTCAGTTGACCATCAACACACCGAAACTGTATAACGCTTCAGTTGAAATCAGTCATGGCGAAGAAGGCAAAGCGACAGCAACGTGGCAAATCCCAGAAATCGGCTTTTCTAATTTGTTTGAGTTTTCTAATCTTGCTGATCGTAGCATTTTTTTCAGCTACCATTTGGCTCGAGCGGATGGGGTTTGAACAAGCCAATGTAATTGCACGAGCCGTGGAAAATGAGTACAGCTGCGAAAGAGTTTCACAGCAAAAGCAACTGATGCAACACGGAACTTACTGGGTGTACCGAAATTTTGTTAGTGGCAAAGCGTATGGCTGCAATAAACAATTTACGGTGACCATGCACGGCATCTATGAGGACATCTACAAGTTGCCAGATTTATATGTGAAGTGCGTTGAAAACTCAAAAAACAAAATTATTATAAATCATTTTGTATTATTTGCTATTGATTTTATTTTTTATTTTATTTATTTATTTATTTTATTTATTTATTTATTTATTTATTTTATTTCATTTTATTTTTATTTATTTTATTTTATTTTATTTTATTTTATTTTATTTCATTTTATTTTTATTTTTTATTATATTTTATTTTATTTTATTTTATTTTATTTACTTAATTTTATTTAATTTTATTTAATTTAATTTTATTTTATTTAATTTAATTTTATTTTATTTCATTATGTTTTATTTTATTTTTATTTATTTTATTTTATTTATTTTATTTAATTTTTATTTTTTTTTATTTTAAAATATTTAGTTTTATAAATATTGAACTTTATGGATCTTTATTATGAATATTTCATGAAACTTGAACAAAATGTATTTCTTCTTATTTATTTGAGAGTAAAATAATTCAACTATTCCAATAGTGAACACTTCGGTATGCTGGTGAGTTTCGCTGTCTATGTGGCCAATGAGCAGCATTTCAAAAAAACTCTAAAGGCCATTGTGTACGTGCGCGAGTGCGCCAGACCTCATCGAAGGCTCAGAAATGCCATGAAGGATCAGGTGTCCTTTCATCTGTACTTTCGCCAAGGTCAAGTGTCATGGCGCTTGATTACTGATCTCGATGACTTCGAGCCGAACTGTTTAGACAACTTTACACCAACGAATAAAAGCATAAATAGACTCAGGAGTCCAAATGAGTCCGCATTCATGCATGAAAATGAAAAAATTGTGGGCAACAATATCGCCCAGTTGGCGGCAATCACCGAAGTTCTGCTCAATTCTGATCCCAACATTTATCCAGGTTCCGATTTGTATGTCGACTGGATGTATGAGTTGTTTTTTTGTGTACTCAGAAATGAGGAGAAGACAGCAAAAACGTAAGTTTTTAATTTAAATGTTTCATACATTTGTATTTGTGTTTGTTTTTTTTTTGGAGCAGCGTTTTTCGTTTGCCCAAATTTTATGTATATAACATGCAACAGCGGGATCTCCTGGCACGCAGTGACAAACGTGTCCTACCAAGAGTCATGAAAGAACATGGCCTCAAACAGCCCAACGTCAGCGAAGAATGCTACCCCATCTCACGTATCAGTTGGATGGCAACTAAGGGCAATCAGTGCTTAAAACGCTCAACTATGCGAAAGCAGTTTGTGACATTATTAAACTACGATTTGCATTTTGTCGGCAGGCGCGAAGAGATACCATTGCTGCCGGAACATTCCACTTTGTCGCTGGCGGAGAGCTCCAACTTACGCGTAAGCCGAATGTGTAGTTAGACAACTTTTATAGGAACTAATTGCAGTAATTTGTTGCAGCTTTACAGCATGGCGCTGCAAGAATTTGATACAATTTTGTCACATCATTTTATGTTGCACAATGTCACCACTGAATATTTGGAGCCGTCTAATAAATTTGATGCTATTGATGCCAACATCAAAAGACAGTATGAAATGTTGTTCACGGCAGGTGGCAATGACTTTCAAGAGGATGACGAAGTAGATGAAGTGGAAATGTTGAACGCAACTTAACTTAATTCAACTATTTTTAATGGAAATTAATTTGTTTTAAGCATAAATTTATTACTTCTTATTGACTGAAAGTATGCAGTCACAGTTTGCAAAAAATGAGTGCAGCTTTTATTCTAATTATCTTTTAACCAATACAAACTTTGTAACACTTTAATAAAAAATAATAATATGCATAATAATTTATTGACTACAACAAAAACGAATTTATTGAATTCCTTCTCCTAGTTAAACTTCCTTTGACTTCATTGACTACTAATTCATTGACTTTTGTATGCTCACTGAACGTTGTTTGGCTTCATCGACTATTCAATTATGTCTACCATTCTCTTAAGTTAACTTGACAAATTATAACAACTTCCAACTCTCTGACTTTTGTATTCCAAGCTAAGCTTCTCTGACTTTATGAACTACCAACTCATTGCCAATTCAATCTTAAACTGAACTGACTTTTATTGACTTCATGGATAGTTCTTCTTTCACCCAAACTTTCTTTACTATGTCAACTATTAATTCATCCTTTCCTAATTTAACCTTCTTTGGCTTCATCGATTACTAATTCTTTGACTTTTCTATCCTAACCTAATGTTCCGCGTTCCTTTCCGTTCCTTCATCGACTACTTAATTATAACTATTCTTCTCCCAACTGAACTTCATTGACTACATAAACTACCATTTCATCGCCTATTTGATCCTAACCTAACCTTCTCTGACTTCATGAACTACTAATTCATCGACTAGTTACTCTATAATTAACTGAACTGTCCTTTATGATCTTCATAGACTAGCAATTTATCGACTACTCTATCCTTGATTGAACTGTCTTTTATTGATTCACGATTATCTTTTCCTGACCTGAACTTCATTTACTACATTAACTACAAATTGATCGACTTTTCTATCCTAACCCAACCTTCTCTGACTTCATCAACTACTAACACATCCACTACACTATCATGAACTCACCTTCACTGACTTCATAGACTACCTCATTCATTCGATTTCCCAGTCTCAGTGTTTCTCTCTTGTCCCACCTCCACAAGTTTGCTATTCCATACTCGTAACTTCCTCAGCTAAAAGCAGTTATCGCTAATAATTATCACTCATACGCCTCGTATGTCAATCATAATTTTCATAACTACCACTCAATGGCGTCTAAATTAAATAATCAAATTCAACTTCAATCAACTAATTGAACAACATATTAAATAATTTATTGAGCAATTTGTTGAACAATTTATTGAACAATCAATTCAACAATTCATCTAACAATTCATGCGCACAATTCATTCCCAATTCTTTTGCATATCATTCACTTTTACTCTTTCTGGCAAAGTGCACCTATTTACAACTCTCTACTCGATCATGGCAAAGATTCAGAAAACACACAAAATCAATCTAGCTGCAACTTTAGTTATTACTTTAACGTTTATATTTTTAGCATGTGAAGTGCTTTTGTTGGCCAGTCTAGCTATGCAAAGATGCACAATTCCACCATTAAAATGATGGCTTTGAAGACATTGCAATGCGAAAACAGACAACAGCGAGCGCAGTTGGTGCAACACGGTGATTACTGGGTTTATCGCAACTATGTTATGGCCGCTCAAGTGCCCTGTTTTGTTTGGCCCACGCTGGTCATGCAGGATACCTACGAGGATATCTACAAGTTGCCTTCATTGTTTAAAGGGTGCGTATGAATTTGTTATTTTATTTTCATAACAAACTATTTTATTGATACTAAAAGTTAGTAATGCATTGTCAATAGCGAAACCTCTGCCATGATGGTGAGCTTTGCTGTCTATGTGCCCGATCAGCTGCATTACTATGAAACCATCAAGGCCATTGCCTATGTGCGCGAATGCACACCGCCCGCGTCAAACGGCTTACCGACTCTTCGGTTGATGACATCCTATCAGCTCTACTCTCGTCAAGGATACGCGTCGTGGAGTTTCAATCAGGATCCCGATGAGTTGGCCATTGACTGTGGCAATGCGCGAGGTGAGTTGGCCGAAGACGACGAGACAAACGGGAGCTCAGCGGAAAAGCTCAAACAGTCACAAGGGGATACGAACGGCGAGCAATCAGCAATAGCCACCGTCGTCAGGCCAACGCAGCAGCAGCAGTTCATGTCATCTATGCAGACTGATGCGCGCATTATTGGCTACAACATAGCCCAGTTGGCAGCTCCCACCAAATACATATTCAATGCTAATGTGAACACATATCCAGCGATGGACTTCTTAGAGACATGGATGATGCAAATGGTTGGCTCTAGCGGTCCCACTGCTGGCTGCACAATGAAAATGTATGTCTTGAAGCCTAAAAGGCTGCAACTTAAAAGTCTCTAAATTCAAACCGATTTGTGTGTTAGTGTATTTCGTGTACCCGCATTCGTTTTGCACGACTTTGATCGCAACGACTACAAGACGCGCCTGGATAAGGACGAACTAGAGAGCCTTGTGGCGCGCAAAGCTGTTCGGGTACCCGGTGCCGGTGACGAGTGCCATCCGGTGCCATGCCAGGTTTGGATGTATGCCAATAATAAGAATTCGTGTTCGGATCGTGAGCAAGCACTACGAACATTTGCTGAACGAGCATTTGCACTTCTTTGGCGACGGCGAACAAGTGCCACTGCTACCAGAGCACAAAGGTCTCTCGTTGGTGGAGAGTGAAAATTTGCGTGTAAGTGGATTTATTTTTTAATAGAAGCCAAACAAAAGTTGCCTAAGAATGCAATTAAATTTAATGAAAAAAAAAATAAAAATATATTATATATAAAATTGAATTAAAGTAAATTGAAATTTCATTTAAATTTCTCTGCTCCCCTCTCTCTTTTGCAGCTTTACAACATGGCTTTGCATAATTTTGATTTTTTTGTACCATTTCAATTGTATGCGTTGGTTAATGCCACCGCTGAGGATTCATTGACGCGCAATAGATTGCATTGACATTGATGTCAAAATCAGAAAGCAACATGAGATTTTGTTTAATTCAAGCCAGGGGCGTAGCCAGAACTTGGTCATGGGGGGGGGTTTTAAAAAATGTGTTTGCCAGTTTAGTATTACATGTTTTTTAAAGTAAAGTGCACTTCCCAAATAGGGCATTTTGTTGTGGCTTATGTGACTTAATGCATTAAAAACTAAATCTTTTCCCTGATTTTTAGTAAAAATTTCATGAAATTTGATGGACTGAAAGCGAAGTTATTGCATCTGAAGTGGAAGTATGTTTGTGTCATCGTACAAAAATGTGCATCGAACAAAGATCCAATATTAACTACTGTTTTAAAAATGTTTAAACTTTAACCGAAGCATTTAAATTGATGGACCAAGTTTATGGTGGTTTTTGTTTATACCGTGGTGGAGTTCATAAGTGGTAAAAGCGATTTAAAAACGATTGTCAGAACATCAATGATGACCAAAGTGTTAGCCAACTGAATCCGCGATCACCGTAGATCAAAACTGGGCGGTAATTCATAAAAGATAAGCCAAAATCTTCATTGAAATTCTTGAAATTGGATTCAACCTTCGTTTTACCTATACCCACCCGGGTGATCTTTTTAATATTCATGTTTAATAATTGCACAAATTTTAAGGTAATTTTCAGTAACATGAACAAATATTTTTTTGAAATTTTGTTCATGTTTAACCCTTTAAGTGCCGGAGGCTGATATATCGGCTCTTGCTGCACTAGCGAGAAGTGCCAGATCCGATATATCGGCCCGCGCTTTGTAGCGCTTTACTATTCGCATTGCGGGAGAACTCTATCTGAAAATAAATTTGTAATACGTTATAAATGATTTAATTTCATTACGAGAGAATAAAAAAAAATAGTTGTTTGTTTTAACTCTTTGTGGACGTTTATGTTATCGGAACTTTTCGGCAGCGTGTTATGTAAACAACTGTTTGAACACTCTTGCGAAATAAAGTCGCATTGTCGCAGCGAGACGTAGGATCAGTTAGTGTCTCCTCGATCGTTGTTTTGAACAGTATATTTCGTTCCAGTTGCAGTTTGAAAGCGTCATTTTTGTTATTGCCGTTGTTTTCCGCTTGTGTCAAACATTGTTGTTTTTGACAAACCAACAATTAGCAATACAGGATTTCGAAAATTCTATTCATTCTCTATGTCATCCTTAGTACACTGCTTTTTGAATCATGTAAATATTGTTTCTCGTTTGGTTTTTATGAGCATTTTCCCAAACCCTAGTAAAACTGTGAAATTCGACCGGTTATTCTCGCATAGGCACCTCTTTTTCGCCCGGCACTAAAAGGGTTAAACTTGATTTTTGTCATTTTTTATACAAATGTATCTGGGTGATCCCAGGCGCTTTCGCTACCATTTTGATTAAAACTCACGATAAATTGTTTTTGCGTACCTCATTATGTGTTCAATAAACACTCTGGAAAGAAATCTTCCAAAATAAATCATTAAAGTTAGGCCTTTTTTCGAAATACGAACTCTCGCCAGAGGAAGATACTAAATACTGAAGTATGAAAAAAATTTATAAATTATTATATATTTATTGTGAGTTTTACTCAAAATAGCGGCGGAAGTGCCTGGGATCATCTTTAGTAAGGCGAAGGTTAAGCATCTCAATAGCATAAATTTATTGCATTTTAACTGAACATTTGGCTATCGAAGGATGCCATCCCATCTATTGACACTTGTTTTCACTGTTTTTTTGTTTTCACATGATGTGGCACCGTGCGAATTTCACCTTTTCAAAAAATGCATTTGCCGATGAAAAAAAGCGTTTTGAGAACGTAGAAACCATCTAAAAGGCTTGTACCGACATCCTGAAGGACATTCCGGTCGACGAACTAAACTACTCTTTAGACATGTTTTTAGAACATGCAAATCGCTGCATTAAGCCTAGTTTCGGGTTTTGTTAATATTCTTTTAAATATTTAAACATGAAAAGACCTTTTTGCGAATGTGGGAACGTACACCCTAACTGACACCCTAAACCCCCCCCTTGGCTACGCCCCTGATTCAAGCATTAAGCATACAACAAATGAGAACATCAAAAAATTGTTCTAAACGTTTGATGGAGTTCAAGTAAAATGAATCCAAGTAGATTCAGTTATATTACACTGTAAGAGAAGGAAATTACTCGGCATACTTTTAGGCTCACTTATAGGAATTTCAGTATATTTTATGAAGCACTCAAGCTTTGCCCAATTTTTCTCTAATTTGATTTTACTATTTTCTTTGAAATTCACAAGTCTAATTTATTTTATTAAAAATTCATACAATTTTTTTAAATGATAAAAAATTTTAAAAATTTTCTATAACGCTATTTAATATTTACACTTAATAAAATCATTTTCAGCAACGAAAATTGCTTTTCTTTTGAGTCATTGCACAAATACTGGGAAGAAACTTTAGGACTTTTGCCAACAATTTACATTTTTTAATAAAATATTTTCAATTTAGATTATTTATTTATTACTAATTTATACATTATTTTAATTAATTTATAAATTCAAGAGAAAAAGCATTAATAAAAATTTCCACATTTAAGGCCTTCAGTATTAAATTTATGAGCCATAACCAAATTAAAAAGCTGGAAATGCAAGAGTGGAATTTCAGAGATTTATTTTTAATTATGGTGTTCTTGTTTTCACAAAGTTTGAATGGGATTTTGTGAACTTTTTTCAGGTTTTTTAAACTTATAAGACTTTCGACTTGAAGATGCAAAGCTAATAAAATTTTTTATAAATGCATATGTTTTTTTATATTTAATGAGGAGGAAGCATCGAAAGCCTAACCCCGTCAGTGTGTATATGTGTAGGTTTATGAATGTATAAAAATTTGTATGTGTATCAAATGTAATTTTTGAATAAAAATAATAATTTTGTTAAATCAAACCTATGAATAAATATTTTTAATCTGTATTTGGTTGAGTGGCTTGTGCCATTTTAACTTTAAGCCACTCTTAGAGGGTTAATGCTATTTTTTTTCCATGGCCAAAGGTTAAAAGCAAATAGAAAAATTTTATGAATTTAAGACAAAATTAATTGACTGCCTTGCTGCATAATTTTTGCGCTATGAAATGCCACCTACCAGCAAGCTTCATGAAACTGCATAATTTTTCCTTTAATTAACCACAAGCGGCGCCTTCATTATGCCTTACCACATGCTGCCACATGATGACGTGAAACACAATTTTCAATTTAAATTTTTATAATTTTTATTCTAGTTTTTAGTGAGGTGAACGGTGAAAAATTAAATATATTCTTGTAGCAAGCGCTACTGAGTCTAAAAATGTAATCATTTATTAAAAGAAAGACTACAAATTTTATTAGTGCAGTCATTGAACTCAGTTGATAAGTACTTAGGATTGTAAATAAATAGTCAATGTTTCGAAAATTGGCCCCAGCCAAGAACCAGACAGAAGATAATACATCGATTAGAGAGCTTTTAAAGCAAGCAGAGCCCTCCTACTAAATTCTAGAAAACTCTAAGATCACCTTTATTAGTTCTTTAGATTATCTTCAGTATCCCTTCTGCTTTACACGCTACTTTGCCAGTTGGTCCTTCCAATGGGACACAGTCTCTCTCTGCCTCGACGACCTCCAACTAATGCAGTGATGACCATTTTGCTGACATGACTCGCGAGTAGCAGCAACGCCAACGTAGCTTCTCGTGAGTAGCAGAAGGGTCATCACTGCATTAGTTGAAGGTCGTCGAGGCAGAAAGAGATGCCAACGTAGCTTCATACGAGTTGTAGAGAAACATCTTCTTTGCCGAAGCTTCGTTGTCCTTAGCCGCTGAATGTCGATTGTCTGTTCTACGTTCATGTTTCTAAGCAACTCAAACAGTTTGTTGTTTATTCGTATTCGTTGTGCATAAGTTATGTGGGTCCATGCAATAATTAGTCTTACCACTGCTAATTAATAATCTTAACCACTGCCAATAATTAATTGTTGTAGCCATCGCTGATATTGATTGATTTAAAATGAATTTAAACTAATCACTGAGGCGAACTACTTATACAAAATATTTGCAACAACAAAGATCATTCAGTGCACTGAGCAGAGACCATTCCGTGTAGCATATGTCATATGAAAACCACACAGTGGCAAACTCAAGAGGAGTTTTTAGGGTTCAAACCCCCTGTTTGTGACACAAATTATAGCTGACAAATGAGCTTTAGGCTAAAGAGTTATGCACGCAACCCACAAAAATTAAATACCTTATGCGCCACTGAGATTATATCAGCCAAACTCTATCATACCAAATTAAATTGTCCACAATGCAACCGAATTTCGCACACTAATTGATACATTTTGGTGCTTTTGTGGTTCGATGGAGCATTTGAAATGTTCACTAAAGCTTTTAGCGTTTTAGTTACCATAAAATGAATGGCAAATGCGTTTTTTTGCACTCGCCTCAGAAACCAGCTGCATATTTGCTAAAGTCATAAACACTTTTGTATAGTTGGCAGTGTGTTGAAACATTTGCAAATGTGAATTGATATTAAATAAAGTTGTGGTGACAGTTGCTAAACATAAATCACAGGCACACATAATCATACACACATTCATACACACGCATATATTTATAGTATATATTGCAGATTAATATAGGAAGTTGTTGCACATCAATGCCACTTCGAACAAATTTGTATAACTCAAAATTTGCTTAGTCTTAGTATTTAATTATTTTTAATTACACTTATTTACAAACAAATACGTATACCTCTAAGTATATTCTACACATTCTTTTGTACATTTTTAATTTCTTAAAATCATCTTCAACTATGGCATCCCCATGTTTTGTTTACTTGAACATTCTTGTCATAACTTAGGCGCCAATTTAATTTAATAATTTCTTCTTCCTCCGCACACACACACATATGAACACTTATCTACATACATATATATATTCACATATTTAGGTATGATATCATAGCATAATTTAATGCTTTGCGCAGGTGCGTTCCATGTCGACGCATTAAAAGCCAATTAAATGTCTTAAAAAGTATTACACATAGAGCGGGTTTATGTGCGCTACATAAGCTACAAATATCTGCGCCTAATTGTAGGCTATAACATTAACATGGCTTTACAACATTAATATGGCAGCGTGCAGGCACAAAATCGTGGCGATAAGCATAGACTTAGGCGCCTAATGCCAATAAGTAGACAGGTGTGCGAGATTTCATGGCAATTTGGCAAAGATTCTAGAGGAAAATAATTAAAAAAAATAATAATTAGAAAATTTAAAAGTTAAGAAGAAATTCAAAGTTCAAAAACATAATTTTTCATGAATAAACAAAACACAGAATTACAAAATCAACACTTGGCTCAAATTTGTGAGCATTGAAGCCATTTAGAAACATTTAGAAAAATACTGATTTTAATGAGTCTAGACCCAACACATCATATGGTGATCCAAATGAATTATTTTCCAAGATAGTTGGTATTTTATGCGTTAGAGCAAAGCAGCTGCTTAAACTTTCAACGAAATTAATAATGAAATTAATCAGAACCACTGATGTGTGTTTTTTTCTTATTGACTTTGCTTGTGTTGGTTACATTAATCGATTGAGGTCCTGCCAGTGTAAATGATTAGCCTATCGATATTAGTAGGTGATGCAGCTGCGAAATCCTGTCCCTAGAAGAGACGCTTCCGTATGTGATAATTTATTACTGGGTTGTGTAGAGCGCCTTCTGTGCATGCAATGCTGTTAGGTTGAAGGAGTTGTTGGAAAACGCAATGGTTGGTGTCTTTGATGAGCTTATTTTGGTTGCTGTATGCGCTGCGACACATTTCCATCCAAACTGGCACTGCTAGTGGTGTTGTTGTTACTTTAGTAACGCTACTGGGTGTAAAAATCTGCTGTGAGCTGCTCATCACCACTGATTGGAGTGAGAAGGCTCCGCCAAAGGTACAGAAGGATAAATAGGAAATAGGAGAAAGGTAAAATTGGAAATTTAGAAAAGCAGCTCCTGCAGCTCCTGCAAAGGTAATAGGATATAGGGTTAAGAAGGTAAAATTGGATATTTAGAAAAGTGCGAGACCAACCCAGATAGGAATCGAATCCAAAAACTCGAATCCAAAAACTCCAGCGCATTCTACTCGGTGGCATTTAGATTTTTTTTGACATTTTACAATTTACATTTTACAAAGACTTCTGCGTCTTTTTCTCTTATAAAAACTTCAAATCACACTTTACTTTCAAATCATTTCATTTCGCTTCAAGACGCCTCGAAATTAGCGGCTTCTCTCACCACGTTTGCATTCACCGCAAAACAATGGCTCGACAATGATGATGCCATGCCTGTAATTATGCTACACTTTTCGGCTGCTAAGTGCATGCAAGTAATTGTAGGTATGTGCCCGTTTGCTTTGTGCGAAATTCGAGGCAGCCTAATTAGACCGAGTCGAATGTTGCTGCTGCTGCTATTGTTGTTAATGCCAGCGACTTGCCACAATTCGGTGTGGCAATGTGGCTAACGAAATTTCAACTTGCCACTGCCAGAGAGATGCAGTGAAAATGGCGCTGGTGTATTGTTGAGTGTATAATTTTAGCCAAAATGTTGCCCAATTTGTGGCGAGCAGCATGGAGTCTAATGCGTGACGACTTGAGTTATGAAGCAGACTAATAGGTGTAAGACTTGATATGTGTTGACTTATGATTCCTTACAGCCAACTAGAGGTGATTTTTGTAATTCAGAATGAATTTTCATTTTTCTTCAATTACACTGCACAACAGCATGTCTGTTGCATGGAGTTTTTTGCATGAATCTGAATCGTTTTTCCACACTGATTTCAAAACCATACTCCGTTTTTATGTAACAGCTCTAGTTTTCGCAAAAAATGGGCGTGTCACTTTTACGAATTTTCCTCGACTTTTTTCACATTTTTGACTGTTATTTCCGAACCGATAATCCTATCGACATGATTTATATCGTTGCACTTACAACATCTCACGCCATCTTTTTTGGCATTAATCAATTTTATGCGTTCTACATTGGTGTTGTAATAAGGTTTCAAAGTAGGAAGATATTGAATTTCAAGGCGTTTTTTCTGATGGCGAAAATTGTATAGAGGTTTCATAAATCAAGTTACGACGTATATGAATATCTTAAGAAGAAACATCAAGCAATACAAAACAGCCAAGTTATTTGGCGGAATACACATTCGCATCGAAATAATAGCAAAAATGTACCATAGTCATTTTCATCAAAATGTTTGAAATTTCCTTAAAAAATTAGGGGCCTAAAAATATGCAAAGTTTTTAATTTTTTTGTTTCGAGTAATTCAAAATCTTTTAATTTTTTGCTTCCGTTTCAGACTAGAAATGTAACATATAAAAGAACATATTTTGAGGCTACTAATTTTTTAAGGAAATTTCACACATTTTGATGAAAATTACTATGGTACATTTTTGCTATTATTTCGATGTTGCTTGATGTTTCTTCTTAAGATATTCATGTACTTCGTAACTTGATTTATGAAACATCTGTACAATTTTCGCCATCAGAAAAAACGCCTTGAAATTCAATATTTTCCTACTTTGAGGTCCAATTACCGCGGCATTTTAAAACTTATAAATATAAGTTGCATCGGAAAAGAAGCCGTGTGGTGTTGTTAGTGTGATAAGGTGAAAATCATATCAATCGGTTTTTTGGTTTAGAAATTACGATCAAAAATATGGAAAAGTAGAGGAAAAACTGAAAAAATGACATGGTACCTATATCTCACTAACTAGAGGTGCTAGAAAAAATCTGAGGATAGATTCGAAATCAGCGCACCCAAATTAGTAAGAAACAGTAGAAAAACTCCATGCAACAGAAAAAAGTGTTTTTTGTTGTGCTGTGTTATTTGTTAATTGTTGTGTTGACAATGTTCAAGAAATTGAATATAAATGAGTTGAGGTATCAATAGAAATTTTAATTGAATTACATAATAAAGTCTGAATAATATCAGGTGTACAACTTTGCTTCCGCCGTTTTCCGATAGGTGGCTGTACCGGCTGAGGCTGGTTGAAATACATAGATGGTAATGCCTTTAAAGTGAGTGTGGACAGTGCCTAACGAATTGTCATCGCCGTTTCAGTGACAGTTGTTCTTGTTTTCGTATTATTCACGCTCGAAAATGTCCGTTTATGTGCCCAATTCTCGCCATTTGCGGGAAGTTTTACTTTTCTGTTACCATTCGCAAAAAAATGCAGCTGAAGCGCATCGAATGCTCTCAGAAACTTACGCCTTAGTCGCGCGCTAAAAGAAAAGCGGCCACAATATCAAGAGCGACATGACAAAGTCATCCTCCAACACGACAATGCTCGGCCTCACGTCGCAAAAGTGGTCAAAAAGTACCTGGAAACGCTGAAATGGGAAGTCTTGCCCCACCCGCCGTATTCCCCAGATGTCGCCCCTTCTGACTTCCACCTATTCCGTTCGATGGCACACGGCCTGGCAGATCAACATTTTCAATCCTTCGAAGAATTGGAAAAATGGATTGCTTCATGGATAGCGTCAAAAGAGGACTCCTTTTTTCGAGCCGGGATCCGAAAATTGCCGGAAAGATGGGAGAAAGTTGTCGCTAGCGACGGACAATACTTTGAATAATACATCTGTAAGCACTTTTTCGCAATAAAGCTTTTAATTTTGGAAAAAAAGCGGCGGAAGCAAAGTTGTACACCTAATAACTAAAGCTAAGGTAAAACTCTTAAACTGTGCTCAGCTTTAAATTTTTTTTTTTTCAAAATTAAATTACAGTGAAAAGTGCGCTAAGAAAAATCTTACAAAATATTAAACGTCATAAAGTTATTGGATTATTTCGTATGTCAAACAATTCCAGGTTAATTACAGCAAAACCGCACAGTCCCGTTTTGCATCGTCGCCATATAGAAATGGATATTCTTGGCCGATTGTGGTCATTGCAGCTGCTTGTGAGGCGCTCAACGTTTTATTGACCAACAAACCATACGTTGATGAATTCGAGTAGACGTAGAAAAATGCTTCTTGAAGTGGCACAATTTCAAATGCCAGCAAACAAATGGCATAGAGCTGGAAAAATGTAATGTTGTGAATGCAAATAGAGCTTGAAGAGAACTGTTCACCTGCGGCCTGGTCTGCCAAACGGTAGGCGTCCACTGAATGCGTTCGTCGTGGGGTGGTATGAATTTACTGGCAACGAATTGCGGCATTTTGGGTTTGAACTTTGAGGCGCTGCCACTCCTCAATAATGCCTCCAATTCTTTACTGTTTTTTGGCTTCTGATTGCCGGCATTTAGGCTGATAGTGGGTATGGTGAAGATGGCGTTGTAGTTTTGTGGGATGCTGCCCTTCTGGCAGGTTTCCTTACTGAAAGCAGGAATATCAATGGGGTGAGTGGATCAAAAGAAAATGTGTTACACAAAATAAGAAAGGGCTGTAAATGAATAGTATAAAGCATACATTTAGGTAGTCCTTAAGTTGCATGAATGCAAAAATGTTACTTATTAATGTGATCTAATAGTTTAGCATACTTTTGGGCGAGCCTTTAATTGGCAGACCTTTCTTTTCGCCACCTAATTTGTTAACATACTTTGGGACAGGTCTTTTGTTGGACGGAAGGAATGAGCTAATTGTTTTTCATGTTGTTCACTGCTTGGCATACTTTTAGGCAGGGTTTCAGTTGAATGAAAGAAACTAGTCGTTTTCTGTGATCTAATAAATGAGTTTTGGGTTGACCTTTTGTTGCATGGAAGTAAGGAGCTGATCTCTTTCTATGCACTAATGATTTAGCATACTTTTGGGCAGGCTTTTAGTTGAATGAAAGTAAGAGGCTAATCTTTTCCTATGATCCAAATGTTTAGCATACTTTGGGGCCAGTCTTTATCTGCATGGATGTAAAAAGCTAATCTTTTTCTATGACCTAACTGCTTAGCATACTTTTGGGCAGGGTTTCAGTTGAATGAAAGTAAGAAACTAATATTTTTCTGTGATCTAATAAATGAGTTTTGGGTTGACCTTTAGTAACATGAAAACGAGGAGCTGGCCTCGTTCTGTGATCTACTTAGCAAACTTTTGGGCAGACTTTTAGTTGCGTGGAAGCAAAGAGTTGATCTCTTTCTATAATCCAAATGTTTAGTCTAGGTTGGGACAGGCATTTAGTTAGATGGAAGTAGGAAGCTATTCTTTTCCTATGATCTAATAAATGAGTTTTGGTTTGACCTTTAGTTGCTTGGAAGTATAGAGCTGATATCTTTATATAATCTAAAAGTTTAGCATACTTTTGGGCAAGCCTATGGTTGGATGAAAGTAAGAAGCTAATTGTCTTCTATGATCTCACTGCTTAGCATACTTTTGGGCAGGGTTTCAGTTGAAACAAAGTAAGAAATTCTTTTTTTCCTATGATCTAATAAATGAGTTTTGGGTTGACCTTTAGTTGCATAGAAGAAAAAAGCTGATCACTATCTAAGATATAATTGTTTAGCATACTTTGGGACAGTCTTTTAGTTTCATGGAAGAAAAAAGCTAACCATTTTCTAAGATCTAATTGTTTAGCATACTTTTGGGCAGACCTTTAGTTGGATGTAAGTAAGAAGCTAAACTTTTTCTTCGATATAATTGCTTAGCATTCTTTTAGGCAACCTTTAGTTACATGAAAGTAATAAAACCTAATCTTGTTCTATGAACTAATTGCTTAGCATACTTTTAGGAAGCCTTTTAGTTGGTTGAAAAAGGTAATCTTTTCTACGATATAATTACGGAGCATACTTTCAGGCTGACCATCACTAGCCAGCCAAAGTGTACTCATCTGACTTTTTCATATCAACCTTACATACTCTGGACACAATTTCTCTTCGAGCTTTGTAAAAAACGCCTCCGATACACCTTCACTTGGTAGAAAGTTGACATCACTGACCAGCACAAACAACGTATTGGCCGCCTCTGTGGCAATGTTCTTGGCCAAACTTGCGCTGTAGTTCAATTTGTGGCTATAAGCATAATTCTCACGCTCCATATATGCTGGAAATTTAAAATTGCATTTAACCCGCTGTGACAGTACTTCTTGTTCGGTGCTGGGCACTGAATGTGGCGTGTGTTCATATGGAAAGAAAATGTGAAAGGTAACAAAACTGCGAATCAGCGACGCTTCCGTTGAACACTCGCGCACATTGTGAATGGCGGCCAGTGTTGGCGCAAAATCAGTGCCCGGTGCAAAGATGGCAATCGATACGGGCGCCTGCCAGCTGTGAGTAGACATTTTTCATATCAATATGAATTTTTAAATATTTTTCTTTTTATAAAAAATTTCACGTTCTCACCTGCGCACCAGCTCTGGCAAAGCCTCGAACGGCGACAAACCGCTGCCATAGGTGACCAGCGTCACTGCGGCACCGCAACCCATGCGTCGCACTTCGCTGCCAATTACGTAGTTCTCGAGCAGCCAGTAGTCGCCATGTGGCCGTATGGCGAAGCGCAATTCGCGATGTGCGCAGTCGAACAGAAGGGAGACAGTATTGTCGCGGTCTTTGTCCATACAATCATTGCCCGAGACTATTCCGGATATGTGAAGGTATATCAGGTATATGGCCATTGCCAGTAAAATAACGATCAGTGTGACGTTGACGCTCAGCGTTATGGTCTGACACTTGGACATTTTCCTGCAGGACTTTTTGGATTTTTTATCTTTAGCTGGTTCAGCGGGTGGCGAAGACATTTTTGGGTTTTTTTTACTAGAAAAAGACCGAAGTGTATAGAATACTCGATACTGAGCGACTCTTGAGGGACTGACTAGAAATAATACTAATGTTGCAAGCAGAGCTGA
Organism: Melieria picta; assembly: GCA_964056695.1. NCBI lineage: Eukaryota > Metazoa > Arthropoda > Insecta > Diptera > Ulidiidae > Melieria > Melieria picta. The sequence goes on along the minus strand of OZ057399.1, from coordinate 73,431,416 downwards.
CGTGTCGCTTTAGTGTTGTTGCATTTTGACATTTACTGACGCTTTCCTAATGTTGTAAATGGTTGACATTACGAGACAGTAACATTACTTGATTTGGTAATAAAGCGAAAAGCACTTTGGAGGAAATGTTTGGGTGCTTAACATTGATACAATTTATCGGTGTATCTGAATTTTTCCTAAGTATTTTATATTCAATGGTTTGCCATCATCAGCTGAACCTTTAGTCTATGTAAGAAAAGTTGTTTACTCAATTATATTTGATACTAGATAGACCTGACCATCTCCTTGGTACCCAGTAGTGTAAGTATGCACAAAAATAATTTGGCGGATGAGCTGCCCAGGGTGAGGTGTGCTATCGACTCACTAAGGTAAGACATAAACAAGACTATTACCTGTGAGTAGCGGAGAGTAGGTGGCAAAATCTCTTCAGCTCTCACTCTTATAAGCAACTACGATTTCCGGCTTAATTCTCTTAGGAAGGGAAGGGAAGGGAAGGGAAGGGGAAGGGAAAGGGAAAGGGAAAGGGAAAGGGAAAGGGAAAGGGAAAGGGAAAGGGAAAGGGAAAGGGAAAGGGAAAGGGAAAGGGAAAGGGAAAGGGAAAGGGAAAGGGAAACGGAAAGGGAAAGGGAAAGGGAAAGGGAAAGGGAAAGGGAAAGGGAAAGGAAAGGAAAGGAAAGGAAAGGAAAGGAAAGGAAAGGAAAGGAAAGGAAAGGAAAGGAAAGGAAAGGGAACGGTAACTGTAACGGGAACGGGAACGGGAAAGGGAAAGGGAAAGGGAAAGAGAAAGATAAACAGAAACAGAAAGAAAAAGAAAAAGAAAAAGAAAAAGAAAAAGAAAAAGAGAAAGAGAAAGAGAAACAGAAAGAGAAAGAGAAAGAGAAAGATAAAGCGAAAGAGAAAGAGAAAGAGAAAGGGAAACGGAAAGGGAAAGGGAAAGGGAAAAGGAAAGAGAAACAGAAACAGAAAAAGAAACAGAAAGAGAAAGAGAAACAGAAACAGAAAGAGAAAGATAAAGAGAAAGGGAAACGGAAACGAAAAGAGAAAGAGAAAGGGAAACGGAAAGGGAAAGGGAAAAAGAGTTTTCTCTTCCATGAAGGAAAGACAAATTCGACGAAGCGAAATCAAAACGGCACACTAATTTAATGCATATTGAGCGAGTTCAGGCAGCTTCCAGTCGCGGCTACCTACTTACCTGACTATGTTGGATATTTTTTTAGTCAGCATTAGAACCAACATCCCACTGACTTGTGATGCACTGCTCCAGAGTCCCCCGCCAAGACAACTGTGCTTAAAACATTTATAAGAAAACTGTCTATAATTTCTCTTCCGCCTAAAAGTGTGCCTTATTATGCTTTTATATGTAGACATCATCTCCGCACACACACACACACACACACACACACTCTGGCACTCAAATGCAAATTATTAAATAAAATACTTGCAATTGCGCAATTTTATAATCCCAACAGCTACAACAACAACAACAACACAAGTAGTGCCTTTCATACTCGTACATCAGCACACTCCCACTGTCACGTTTGCAGTCGATGTCGTTTCGTCCAAGTCGTTTGTGACTTGGTCGTGCTGTGCCGTTGTGACCGCCTGACTGGGACTGAAATGTCCCTGCTGTGTTATTAACATGGCAGCAAGGTGTGAAAATATTCGTGCTAATAAACGTCGTTCAGGGAGGATGTGGGGGAGTGAGGCCGGCTGAGCGATACAACGCGACGGGGCATGTTTGCAGTTCAAATGTCAACGGTGACGACACGAAAACGATGACGCCGGCACTAGCAACGGTGACGCTGACAACGGCCACTGTAAATAAGTGCCGCACATACAATGCCAAAGCGACATACAGGTCGTCATCAGCGACATGCCAGCACTGCCACGTTACACACACACACACACACACACAGACACACTTGAATGTGTAGCGTTGGTGGTGCGGTTCAGGCTGTTTGCTTAGTGGAAGTCTCGAAGCAGTTTGGGGCAAAGTTTACATATTAGTGTTGGATTTATAGCAAACACAGAAATTCACTGTGCAAATGCATGAGTGAGAGGAGGGAAAGAGAGAGTGTACGAGCGCGTATTATTGTTATTAGTGCCCGAGGACTTTGAATATTCTGGTGATTAGCGGCAAATTTGTAATGTCTGAGCGACCAGTATTTGTATTTGTCCGGCCGCATTTGGCCGGGCAGTGACGGAAAATTTTTAACTGCAGTGCAGCTGTGGGAACAAGTGTCAGTTGAGTTGCTTGAACTGCCACAAGGACAAAGAATAGTGGAAAAATAGAAAAATATTAAAGTCATAACAGAACTTAAAGGCTTTAAGGCAAGTCAGCAAAAGGCAAAGCCTGTCTCTCTCTGCGTCGTTATTATTGCTGCTCCGTGAAGTGGTATAATGAAGCTGTCTGGTTGCTTGAACGCAATAGCAAAATTTAAACTTGAGCGCATAATTGTCTATTTGCTCTGCGGTTTTCCGCCCGACAGTCCACACAGCTCCAAATTGATTTTGTGGCATCATCGTTAAATTCAATTTTCTGCGGCCCATAAAAATTTCGTTTGACATATGCTGGCTGATGTGTGTGTGTGAGGGCTTGCCCACACGACTTCAAGCTGTGCATTGCTAAATGCGAACAGATTGTGGCAAAAAGCCAATTAAGTCAATTGGCAGTCAGACAGCGAAAAAGCGCAATTAAAAAATTACAATTTCGTACTCGTATTGTGTGTGTTGCGGCTGTTTTGGCAGCCGTCCCAAGAGGGACGGGGGGAAGCGAATTTGCATTTTTTAAAATGCATTAAAAATATACTTTCATATGACTGTATGACATCTTTTAAAAATGATTTGAAAAGAGTGAAGAGCGCAACTAAAGTCAAAGTTGGCCTAAAAGCATGCTACGAATTTAGAATTGATTTAAATAAAATAGATCTGCAATATCTTATAAGGGAATGTCTGTCACTTTAATATTAGGCAACAAGGATTTTATGAGAATCTTTGTCAGATTTCGTAATTAAAATCAAACAATGTCCATATGCGTCGTAGGTGGTTAGGTAGGTGGTCATCTCAAGGACTACAATTAGGCCAAAGGGACCCAAGTGTCTTTATTGTTCTAATCATTTCTCAAGTAGTTGGTGGCTCTTAGGAACATATCTTTATTCGATTTTACTAGACGTCTACTAGACGTTTGCTAAGACGTCTGTTCAAGTGGTAAGCAATAAAAACGGTTTTGATTTAACATCCATACACGTCGTTTGCCATAAAAAAGCTTTACTTTGATACCTAAACATGTCGATCGTGGCATAGATTATTGCTTCATAGCTTCAAGGCTATTACTTTAGTGTTGAGAATGTCCAGTAGACACAGACTCCGAAATATTAGTGCCCATTATATCTCCATCAATACTATAAAAAAGATTCCCTAATAAAATAAAATTACCTAACAAAAACCATTTTTCCCCCATTGTCTATTGTGCAACTCTTCTTCTTTCTAAATATTCCGCAACTTGCAACATTTTCGGGTAAATTTAATCACATTAACAGAAAATTAATAGTGAGCTACACACACAATTGTCAGCCGCCTAATGAGACCACTGCGGCATGTAATCAAACTTTGCATGCGACTTTTAGCTGAACAAAAACAAAAAACAACCTAACAAGCCAGCAGCAACAACCAACTACTGTTGTGACAACAACAACAACAATAATAATAATAGCAGCAATAACAAATTTACAAGGAAATTAAAAGCAGGAACTTGATTTTAAATTAGAAAAGTTTGTAACCGTCTGCGATTAAGAGAGAGAGAAAGCAAAGGGAGATAGGACGCGGCTGTTTGCCGAATAGAGTTAAGTAAGTCGGCAAGCAGGCAAAAAACATTGTCCACGAAAATTTGGCACCAAGCAAAAAGTCGCTTCAAATTGAAAGAAGAAACGAAGCAAACATGAGAAAGTAGCAAGAAGGAGTAGTAGCAAAGCAAAAGCATGAGGGGGAAACAATGAAGAAAATCGGCCAAACAGCGAAAAGTATTTTAATCCTTCTGAAGTTTGGCCACACTGGGCGCCAAGTAAAAGTGTATTGCGCAACGCCGAGTGGTCGCTTTGGCCAGCAAGCGACAAACCTAAGCAGGCGGTAAATCCTTTTACTTTGGTTAGATGTAAAGAAGAGAGGCGGAAATAGAGGGAAGAGGAAGGGAAGATGAAGAGGAAGAGGAAGGGAGTGAAGGGGCAAGAAGTGAAGGGGCATGGAGCGAAATGAAGGGGAGTAGAGTGAAGGGAACGGGTATTACAATCAGCGGAAATAGGCTTATCAACATGGGATAATTAATTTTGTAACGGAAATACGCGCGATGGGATTTTAGGCGCTCAAAATTAGTGAGCAAAATGAATGAGAGAAAACCGCAGACAAATTCGGTTTTTTTTTTAAGCAATCTAAATTCAAATAAACGCTGAAGTAGTAGATACTATGAAATAAAATTCGCTGTACTTTTCTGCACAGTTAATGACAGAAGAACTATTTGAAAATCTCACAACAAAACTCATCAAAAATAATTTCTCAATCTTTAGAACATTTTGAATTAAGGGGGTCTTCTGGTTACGAGCTGAAAATTTAAGTCTATTTTTCGGAGTAAATTGCGAAGGAACTACTTGAGATAATCCAGTAATTTTTTTTAAATTTTATTGATACATGCTTTATCTTGTAAGATAAAATTTTGGAAATTAAAAGTCATCACACTCGCGACTTTAGAACGACCTTGAGGTTGTTGCCTTTTTTAAACTTGTTTGTAAGACTTCTTCAAGAAATATTAATCGAATTCGATCAATTTTTTTTCAATTATTCAGGAGACATATGGCTATGTTTTGCCGTGTACGATTTTTTTTATTTTAAAAATTTTCAAAACTAGGAGGTTTTTTGTAAAAAGTTTGATTTTCGACCATGTTTTCTGGTCTATTGGTGAGTGTAAAAATGGAACAAAATAAAAATTTCAAAATCGTACACGGGAAAACATAGCCATATGTCTCCTGAATAACTGGAAAAAAAATTGATCGAATTCGATTAATATTTCTTGAAGAAGTCTTACCAACAAGTTTAAAATCGAAGTTTGATCGAATTCGATTAATATTTCTTGAAGAAGTCTTACCAACAAGTTTAAAAAAGGCAACAACCTCAAGGTCGTTCTAAAGTCGCGAGTGTGATGACTTTTAATTTCCAAAATTTTATCTTACAAGATAAAGCATGTATCAATAAAATAAAAAAAAATTACTGGATTATATCAAGTAGTTCCTTCGCAATTTACTCCGAAAAATAGACTTAAATTTTCAGCTCGTAGCCAGAAGACCCCCTTAATGCAGGAAAAATTGTATAAAATAAAAATATTTATCGTGTTTAAATACTCATCTCCAAGTCTTCATACTTATATATCTGTCTTCACTGTTCAACCTTCAATTGCAAACTGTCCAGTTAATTGATGCCACAATTTTCACATTAACGCAGTCAAATGTATTCTAACTAATGTACATACATATATAACACATATACAAATACATACCTACATATATTTGTATATGCACTCATACATAGAAACATTAATGTGCGCATGTGTCTACCGTCAGCCGCACAAAAAGACGCAAATTTCTGCTCATTATGTCTACACTCGGAATTTCGTTAGCTGTAATTGCTTAATTTGGGTAATGTTAATTGTGGTAATTCAATAGATGATTAAGCCAAATCCCTTTTTGGGAAAATTGCCGTAAATGTGTTAAGCTTCAGTACGGCAGGTGAGCGCTACGCAGCTGAGAAAAGTTAAATAAACCACTGGTTTTCGTGGTGAAACTGTTGCGGTGAGCAGGTTTAAGGTTAGTGAGGGATGTATTAATTTTTAAATTATACACTTTGATGTAACAATTGGTCTATTTGAAAAAATATGAAAATATTAGGTATAAAAAAATTATGAAAAAAAGTTGAATTTTGTATGTAGGAAAGTTAAGTACTAGTTTCTTTCGCTTTCGTACGAAAATGGCTTCAATTTAACATCTAAAGGGCTCAAAATTTGACAGATCCAATATTTAATTTCAAGAACTAACAAGCTTTATTCTTGAAATTGCATATTTTTAGCTGAACAATTTTTCGAAATAAGTAAATGCTTTCTTTATTATCGATTTTACTGAGTTTTCATTGGTAGTTTTGCGAATTTCCCCGAAATTGTCATAAATTTCATGGCTTCAGAGTTCATAGTTTGAGAGTTATAGTTCTTTGAGTACTTGAAGTTGCTTAGTTTTAGGCGTAAAACTTTTCATAACAAAGGATTTTGTGAGACTTTTCTTAGTATTTGGGGGACATAGATTGTAGATTTTGAATGAAGAATAATTTGGTTGTAAATTTACTCAAATAATTTAATGGAATTAAGAAAATTGTTATTTCTAAAAACAATTTAAATAATTTTTCATAATATTATAAATAAATAAAATAAATAAATAAATAAAAACAATAATTTTTTAATAATAATAAATTTTATAAATAATGTTTAGTAATAATTCGCTTTTATTTTTTGTATTATTAATTTTTATATTTTTTCATAATAGTATTATTTTTTATTATTATTATTTTTTATATTATTTTGCACACCTCTTCCTTTGCACGAGTACTTATATAACTTAAAAGTATAGGTAAATTAAAAAAAAAACTTTTCATATCAAAAACATTTTGAATTTGTCCAGTTTTTCTTTCTGTTCTTGGGAAGACTTTGATTGTAGATTTTTAATTGCTTAATGAGCAGGAAAAGCAAATGGTTTAAGAGAAAATTTTGTTCAAATATTATTATAATAATTTAGTCGAATTAAGAAAGCTTTAAATTAATAAATAAATATATAAATAAATCAAAATAAATAAAAATTCTATTTTTTTTATAATAATCAATATTATAAATGATTTTTAGTAATAATTTAATTATTCGTTTTTATTTTTATTTATATTTTTTATTTATTAATTTGTATATTTTTACATAATATTATTATTTTTTATTATTATTATTTTTTATATTATTTTGCACACCTCTTCCTTTACATGAGTACTGATATAACTATAAAGTGTAGGTAAATAAAATAACTTTTCATATCAAAAATATTTTGAATTTGTCCAGTTTTTCTTTCTGTTCTTGGGAGGACATTGATTGTAGATTTTTAATTGCTTAGTGAGCGAGAAAAGCAAATGGTTTAAGAGGAAATTTTGTTCAAATATTATTAAAATAATTTAGTCGAATTAAGAAAGCTTTAATTTTCAAAATAAATTTAATGGGTCTTTTATAATTTTAATTGTTTTCTTATTTTTAATTTTTTTATTTATTTATTAATTTATTTATTCATATATCATTTTATTATTTTTTATTTTCATATTATTTTGCACTCGTCTTACTTTACAAATAAGAAGTTTGGTTAAATTTTTCAGCAAACTTTTTTTTCAAACAAACTACACTAAACTACACATAAAAAAGCCTTTTCAGTTCACCTTCGCCTTTCAGTTCACAAAAGTTTGCGCTGAAATATCCAATTAATCACATTTTGTGCTTTTAGTTTTTAACAAACTTGTCAACTGTCTTTTTAAAGTCTCACGCTGACATTTTAAATAATTTATTAATGCCAATTATGTCTAATAAAGCGTCTGATTCAATGCTGTGCTAACGCCGACATTGACATTTTGACGGCCACATATTTAATAAGCAGCAGAAAAGTGAATTTGAAGCGTCATCACTTAGCAGTTAATGAAGAGTTGAGAGTGGGAAGTGTAGTAAAATTAGATATAATGAGACTCAATGGTTGAGAAAGAGAGAGAGAGAGAGATAAAGTGATAGACGTATTTTTTGCTCGCTGAGAATTTGCCTCTAGTGCTGAGACAACAGAGTTTTGTACACTTGTCGACAGCGGCACATTAATTTTTCAGCAAACTCGACATTGCGCCGATGCTAATGAGCGGCCTAAGGCTAAATACTGAAGTAGGGGAAATGTTTGAAAAAAACCCACACTAAATGTGCGGATTTTGATAGTGTGAGTTTAAATTAAATTCAATAAAATGAGGTAATTAGTTGTGTTGACTGCCTGCAATGTTTAAAATGGTTTAATGAGGCGTAAGAGTAACATTTTTAGTGAAATAATATTTTGTTTGAAACAATTAATCAACAATTGTAGGAATATACGCCTAAAGGTATGCAACATTGTAGGGATTCACTTTAGCGGTTTACTTTAGCGGTTCACTTAAAAAAAAGTTGATATCCATTTTGAGTTAAAACTAGGTTGCGTTTTGCCAGTGAAACCATTTAAAGAATGGCAATTATGCGATTACTGAAAGTGTTGCTAAATTGGTCGTATCAGTTCTTTAATTTGAATTATTCAAATACACACAATAGCGCCAAGGATAAAGAAAAATGTTAGTAATACAATTAACTCAAACTGTTTTAGATTTTACTCAATGTAAAACAAAGTTTGAGCACATTTAAAATAATCATCGGGGGCGTATACGTAACCTGAGCTCAACTAGAACAATTGCTGTATTTTTTCTCGCTCAAACTTTGAGCTACAAATTTTGTTTTGTTTTATATTTATTACAGTCGTTTTTCCTTTGGCTTCTAATCCACTTTCGCTTCGAATAGAGTATTTGAAAATACCTTTTCGCTTTTGTAATTTAGTTCGTGTGCCCATATCTCGCCCAATGGAAGCCATCAATTCGCAAATGAGCTCCTCATCGGATGAGCACCTGACCGCATGCATATCGGCCGTGTGCTGCGCAATCGGTATTCGAAATTGCCATTGCAATTGGTATTTGGCTTTTTGCCCAGTGCTGGCAAAATTATTTGCTACTATTTGACTTAATTTGCATTTTCACTCAAGTGCCGCAATTTGGTGCTACTAAACATTTGCGTGTTGTTGTTGTTGTTAGGGGCATGCACACATCGGCAGCCAAGTGCGTGGCCAGTCGAGTTGCAAATGAGTTAATGCAGCTGTGTTTGAATGGTGCAACTTGTGGTGGCCGACATTTGAATGACGTGGAAAATCAGATTCGTGGCATTAAATGGTCTGAGCGAATCGAATAAAATCATTTCAGTATTAAACAGCAATCAAGAAGCTCTTTTCAAAAACTTGTTAAATAATCTTTTCAGTTATAAAACGACAGGCTTTAGATTATAAATAATCATGCATACTTTTAGGCTCTCAGTGCAGTGTTTAGTTGTAGTTATTTAGCATCCATTTTTACATAAAGCTTTGCAAAGATAAAATAGTTCATTAATAAAACTTTTGTTTTATATATTTTTGCATAATAAAATAAATCAAGTGGCTTTGAAAGACGCATAACAAAATATTCATAAATTTTACTTGACAACAGCAAAAAGAAAACAACACACATTTGATGATTTAAGTTGATTACAAATGACCAACTTTCAAATAATGTGCTTTTTCTTGTTCACTGAGCAGTCATCAAGCATTGGAATTGTTTGTTTTGCGCTTTTCAACACTTTCTTGGCCTATCTGTAGAGTTTTGTGATTAAGACATTTCAACAAAAAGTTATGTAAGCACTATGTGGCCACAAAGCGAACGTTAGTTAGGAACACTGGGTTTAGTTTCTTATAACTGAGTTAAGAGTTTAATTTTCCAACAAATTTTGATAATCCAAATTATTTGAGTTTTTATTTTCTGAATGTGCATCACCCAAATTAGTTTTTAATTTTGCTTTGTTAAAAAAAATTTTATTTCAAAACTATAAGAACGGCCCAAAGCATAAATCCTGTCCCTATCCAAACAGTTTGGAACAAACTTAAAGCATAAAAAAATTCTAAAGTATGCAGCCAATGCTAATCTGAATGGCTTATCCGAAAAGTTCAGAATGTCCTAAAATCATACAAATGGCCCAAATTATACAGTCTGCCCTGATGCAAAGGGACTAGAACGCCCAAAACAATGTAAAAGAGACGAATCATACAGTATGACCTGATCCAAAGAGTTCAGAATCATATGAAAAACCCAAATTATACAGCCTGCCCAGATTTATTGCATCCAAAATGTCATTAAATCATATGAAAAGCCCGAATCATACAGGCTAGCTTGATCTGAAGAGTCCAGAATAGCCAAAAAATCATATAAAAGCCTCGAATAATACAGCCTATCCTGATCCAAAGAGACCAGAACGTCCTAAACCCATATGAAAGATCCGAATCATACAGTGTGGTTTAATTCAAAGAGTCCAGAATGCCCAAAAAATTGTATGAAAGGCCCAAATCAATCATCCTGTCCTTATCTGCTGCGTTAGTGGTGTCATCAAACCATATGAATGACCCAAATCATATAGCATTTCCTGATCCAAAGATTCCATAAAGTTATAAAACTATATAAAAGGTCCGAATCATACATCTGAAGAGTCCAGAACCCTCTAAAATTATATGAAAGAAACGAATTATACAATGTGACTTTATCCAAAGAGACTAGAAGGTCCTAAAACCATATGAAAGACCCGAATTATATAGGACATCCTGGTTCAAAGAGTCCATAAAGTTCTAAAACTATATGAAAGTCCCGAAGTATACAGCCTTCTCTGATCCAAAGAGTCCAGTATGCCAAAAAAACCCATATTAAAGGCTAGAATCATACAGCCTGCCCTGATCTGAAAGAACAGAAAATCCTTAAGTAGGTCCTTAGTAAAATTCAACAGTCCAGAATTGTCTAAATATCTAATCTCGTCGTGGACCAATGCTGTTCAGAATTCCAAAAACTATGTTCTGTCAGCAGAGTTACAACTTTTGATAACTTTTTAGGATGCTCGAACTATCTAAACAGTCAAACATCTAAGCTCATCTGTGTGGTTGTTCAAGGCGGCCCTATATTTCAAATATCTTGAAATGACGAAAGAATGTATACAGCCCCAAGAATACAGGCAGCCTACCTTCTAGGACCATTAAACCAGCTACTACACAAACTCCAAAACCAACTAACAGACCTGATCAGACTGCTCGAAATATTTATACCATCAGAATAGTTTGTTTTCCAGTAATTTACAAATATTTGTAATCTAAAAATAATCGTATAATCTCTTTGAATATACGCGCAGTTCATTCCCTCAGATTCACTAAAAAGTTCCACTAATTCAAAATATGTGAAAAAATTGAGACCTTCGAATAATGTAAACGTTCTGACTAGTCCAAACTAGGCAAAACCATTCGAACCGTTCATTCTACTCACATTTTGCATTCATTCATTCAATTGTTGCCTTTTGAAATCGGTACTCGAATCATGCAAGTCATGCCGTTGAAATTCGAATACCTTGACACTCTAAGCGATATGCGTATCGTTCACTTAATAAATTACAGTTCATAAAACACAAATAAACATAAATCATTGAGAAAATTATCAGCCATGCAGCAAGGTCATTTAGCTTGAGCGCCTAAAAGTATGTGCGGGTGTGTTGTTCAAACTTTTTTCCTTTCGTTTCGTATAGAAAAAAAAATACCAAAATATGGGCTGGGCAGAAGTGTAATGAAGAAAATTGGTTAGTTTTTGCTGCACTGCTCACATTTTCAACGAGAATGAAAAGGGTGAGAGATATTTGTGCCGAAGGGTATGTTATGACGACGCCCCTGCTGAGTGCATACGTTTTTGGGGTTCGGGAAGGGGGAGTAGGAGAGGCGGGGCTCGCTGCGAGCATAAAAAAGTGTTGATGCTGCAAAAGCGATGAGACATAACATGCGTTTCTTTATTTTTGTTTTGTTTATTGTTTTTGGCATTGGGGTGGAAAGTGTGAAGAGCAGGCAAATGTGACCCCAGAGAGGCATTAAGCGATGATGATGTCCAAGCGTGGCATACTACATTTTTTTGCTTAATTTATTTATCTTTATTTTTGGGTTTGGCCATGACGTCTATAACTTTTTGTAGGAGTGTGTGTGTGTGTGTGGCTAATAGTTGAACTATAATATAGATGATTGCGCCTAAAAGCATACGACAAGGCATGCAGTAGCTGGCCACTCACAAAAAGCAGAAACAGGGTGCAATGCATAGAAAAGTTTTGGATAGATGTAAACCTTTGTAAATATATAAGAAGAAAGAGAAATGTTTTGAATAGAAACTTTAAATATTAACTAACTGATGGCTTCTAAAGCATTCTGTATCAACTTAAAGTTGTTAGAATTTGTTATTTTCAGCATTGACTGTAATTTTGGTCCTTATTGCTTTCACCCTGCAGAGCCGAATAAGCGTGCAAGTTTAGAAATTTATGGCCACACATAGATCAGTTTCGATTTTCACAGCCATATGATAGCAACAACAACAATAGCAACAGCATCAACTACAACAAAATCTACACATACAACAGCAACAAAAAACAACCATCAACTATCACCCATCGTCGTTGCAACTAGAAACTTCAAACGAAAACTGAGTCAATTTCTTGTAATTCTAATCCAATTCGTTGCGCTCTATTGCGCCTAAGTGTATGCCATGGATACCGTTTGCAGTGATGGGACGCGTGAAAACTAAACGGAAATTATGAGCATAGCATAGAAACGTTGAGTGGTGCCGGCAGCGGTTACACAGCACGTAAATGAAAAGAAAAAAAAACATGGCTCGGCAACGGCGCAATACATCATTGATTGGCAATAAATGCGCATACAGAGCGGCACTAAAAGTTGTCGAGGCATGCCAACATATCTACAAACACATACATATGTGTTTGTATATATGTATGCAGGGAGCAGCATGTTTAGAGTGTCCGTAAGCGCTGAGCCAGCGGGGAATTACAGCAAAATTACACTGGCAGCAACATGGTTGGCAAAATAGCGCCTAAAAGCATGCTTTAATTTTTCATAAAGTTATATGAAGTTATATGAGTTATATCTTCTACAAAGAGCGCAATTGCGTTTACGGCAATTGGCATAATTTTAGGCTGACTTTTAATTGTCAAATGACATGCTTTCAGTCTCAATCTCAGCTGAAGTAATTGTTCTCATAGTTTGAAATATTTGATTAAATTTGATTAAAATTTATTAAAAATTAAAGAGTTATGGTCACTCTAACTAAGTAACATATGCCTAAAAAGCACAACCCAACAAAAACATGGCATATTGAAGCGCCAAAGCATTTCTACGGTGCGCAAAAGAGCACAGCACGCAATGAAGCAGTCAACGGCATTGCTGACCACCAACTGCAGCCATCAGCAACATCATCATCCACATCAATGGCAAAAGCAGCAGCAACGGCAGCGGCAACAGCTGTTGTAGCAGCGGCCACAGCAACACTTCATCGTCATGCGGCGCTTATTTCCGGTCAGCGCGCCTAAGTCTATGCTACACACCAACCAAATGCCTGACGTGCGCGTTTGTTGCGCGCTGTTTCTGGCACTCTTATTGTTGTTGTTGCTACCGCTGTTGTTTTTGTTTTTCTTGGTATAGCAAGCTGTGTGTAGTTGATGGCGGTGCTGCTGTTTGGCTGTCTGGTGCCAAGCAGAAGGGTCACTTCCGTCACTAATCAATTGTGCTCACATGCCATCGTTGCCGTGTAAACTTTCACAAATTCATTTGCAGCCGACTGATAGGCACACACATACACATACATACATGCGTTCTAATGTGGCAGCATATTGTGCTCACGTATGCATTCTGGCACGCAGCTGGCGTTTATTTATGGCTTTTGGAAATTAAATGCGATTTTTAGCAAACGAGTTTCATATTTCAGACGTTTCAACCAACTTGTGCGACTCTTGATGCCTTCTGATCGTTGAAGCGACCAGTGCACTGAAATTTTAGGCCGATTTTTGATTGGAAACTAAAAGCTTTTAGAGGAAATAACTAAAAAGTGATAAGGAATTGTTATGGATATCGTTTGTGTGTGTGTGTGTCTCAAAGTGTGTGAAAAGTTCCGAAAGTGTAAGTCTTTGCGTTGGTTTGGTAATGGGAGAGTTGATTTTTTTTCATTCAAATGTTATTGGGTATAAGAACTCAGAAAGTTGAATAGTTAGTAAATTATTTTGGTGTTTAATGAAATCAGTTAAGTTATTATAAAGTTTCTGCTTTAAAATAATGGAACTTTCTGATAGATAAAGGCTCTCAAAAATGGCAGCGGCTTAACACTAGAATGTCCAAAGGAGTCAAAGTTATTCCATTGGGAGTCTTTTATTAAGCGTTTTGAAAGAAAAGGCTAATAAAAAAACAAGTACCAACACTGCAAGAATCCTTAGAAAGACACTAGCATCAATATTGCAACGATGAGGCACTCTGTGCTGTGCATGAATGCTTTTCCAAGCATACTTTTAGGCATGCACTTTGGAGTACGGCCGCTTGACTATAATTCCGATATGGCAAGGATGGTTCGCGAAGGTGATGGGCTGTGCTAGAACAATAGAGAGTGCAACTAGAATGTGCAAGAAACATCGGCGCGATAAGAAAACAAGTATAAAAAGCAGCAGTGTGCAGCGCAAAGAGTCGAGTCTGTGTTGAGCAAGCAAAGGGGAAACATGCTATAGTAGTAGTGTAAAGTAGTAACAAGTGTAAATTTGTAAATAAAGCGATTGTTGGTTTTTTGACTGCGTTTGCGCTGAAGAAATTAAGTTGTTTTATTTTCAAGCACAATCCAAAACGAACTTAGAGAAGTCATCTTCGTAACAATATTTATGCTGCATTCTTGCCGCCTAAAAACAGCCTCTGGTCGATGATTTGCTGAAACAGGCTACTAAACTTTATGAAATATCTTACTTCTAGCTTATCACATCATCATGCAAAACCTCACACCTCTAATTGCTCTAACTTAATACGTTTCATAACAGTGCAGACAAAAATGTTTCACTTTAAGCCGCTGGAAAAAAATCACAAAATCATCTAATGGCTGCTTTCATTTGCATTGCACTCAACTAATAAGCTTTGCGTTTTTGTCTTCGCCTTTCTTGCTTTACTACGCGCTTTTTGAACACACTAAGACTTCACTTCATAAATGCCGTTGATAATTTTCAGTCTGTCGTGCAGACATTTTTCGCTAAAAACAACACAAAATTTCAACACAGTCAGTTGCCAGCAACCACCTACGACGAGAGCACCGCAAAAGCCAGCTTGCAAGTTGTGCTCGACAGCACGGCGCTGTTTGCTGGCAGTTTATCATTTTCGCGACATTTAAGCAGGAAATTTAGCATCATGCAACACTTTAGCAATTTTCACTCAACCAACCAACCAAGCAACCAGCCAACCAGTCATCTAGCAGCAACAGATTTGCGTATTTTGCTATTTGCTTGCACGCCGTGCACGTGCAACACACTTTGTTGCTGTTGAAGCTGTTCGAGTGCTAAAGTGTTGCACTCGCTGACGCAAATGCCGATGTTGTTGTGTGATATGGTGGAAGGAGTTGTGTTGCCATTGCTTAATGAAAATGTATTTATGCGGTAGCTGTGTGTTGCAGTAAGCGGCATAGTGCGATACATCTAATTGACAGATGCCGCCAGGCAGCAAA
The DNA here is from genome assembly GCA_964056695.1 of Melieria picta. Lineage (NCBI taxonomy): Eukaryota > Metazoa > Arthropoda > Insecta > Diptera > Ulidiidae > Melieria > Melieria picta. The sequence goes on along the minus strand of OZ057399.1, from coordinate 73,415,957 downwards.
TAATTGATTCGCAAATTTGCAACAACTCGCCAAAGCAATAAAGATGCGCTTGTAATGAAAACGTGTTTTTGGTGTGTCTAGGTTTGTCTTTGTCAATGAGTAGCGCCGAGGCGTATGAGTGATATGTGATGTGAAAACGCTTTGCTGGCGCTTAGTATGATTTTTTTGGTAACTAAAGAACGTGCAGATTTGTATAAGCGAGTGAACTATTCGCATTTCAGTTGTTCACAATTAAATTAAAAATTAAATAATACTTTTATTTTATTTCATTTTATTTTATTTTATTATTTTACTTTATTTTATTTTATTTTTTTTTATTTTATTTTATTATTTTATTATTTTATTTAATTTTTTTTATTTTATTTTATTTTATTTTATTTTATTTTATTTTATTTTATTTTATTTTATTTTATTTTATTTTATTTTATTTTATTTTATTTTATTTTATTTTATTTTTGTTGCAGATCCCCGGAAGCAACGAGATAAATAAAAAGAACACGACTTGCTCGTTTAGTGGTTTTATTCAGACTGACTCAATTCAAACAAATGGTTTCGCATACAAGCGTTCACATACAAATTCGGTTTCTGATCAAGAGGTTCAAAAGTAACGGTTTCTGTTAGAAAAACCATTTCTGTTGTAGGGGTAACACATATTTGAAGTTGCCAGATTCCTCAACAATTTTATTTTATTTTGTTTTATTTTATTTTATTTTATTTTATTTTATTTTATTTTATTTTATTTTATTTTAATTTATTTTATTTTATTTTATTTTATTTTATTTTATTTTATTTTATTTTATTTTATTTTTAAAAATAAGTGAAGAAGTTGCACTCACATCACATATCGCTCACTGATTAAGTTTCATTTAAAACATTAATAAAAACCAAAGAAGTGGAAGAGGAAGAAGAAAAAGTGGGTATGTTGACATCAATCAACGCCTCACACTCAAATGAGGGTAGCAAACATGTTTCTGTTGTGTCCAAGTTTGACTTTGTCAATGAGTATCGCCGGGGCGTATGAGTGATATTTTAATATGTGATGTAGAAAGGCTTAGCTGACACTTTGTATGATTTATTATGCCAAGTAAAGAACTTGCGGATTTGTGTTGGCACGTGAATTCAACTATTCTGATATCAGTTGTTCACAATGAAATAACAAATTTAATAAATATTTAAAAAATAAGCAAAAAATTTGCACATAAATTTAGTCAAGCCAAATGTTGTTGACTGATTTAAATTCATCTAAAACACTATTTAAAATCACTCAAATGGCACTGCGTTGCCTTCATGCAAAGCCCCTCAAACAAGCACTCACATATTGCTATATTTTACACATCTTAACGCTTTGGCAAATGGGTCAAGGCTGTGTGGTCTTAACCTTCACTTCAATGAAATATTTTCTCATATTTTCTTGCCATATTTTTTCATTCATTCGTAGAAAACCTTCTTACACCTGAAGTCGCTTGAAGTGCAGCTAAAGTGTTGCTATTTCGTTTTAATTTTTCTTGTGGTTTTTAACTCGAAGTTGCTGGGATTTTTATGAAAAGAGTTAACCATATGTCATGCAAAACATATGTGAAAGGATTTGCATTCTTATTTTAAATGTTCACATGAAGCTTTTATTATATGTATGAGAATTCAAAGGAAAAATTAAAAAAAGGAATATAAATAGAAAAATTCTTTCTAAGGAAAATCTTGTAAGGAAAAAATCAAAATATCACCAGAACAAGTCAACTTGTCGCTCATAATTATATTTAAACCCATTATTTTTAGCTCTTTCTGAGTTTAGCATAAATTTAGGCGGACGTTCAAATTTAAAATCAAATCCATTCGCACACACACACACACAACTCCTTCATTGTCACTCCAACTGCTTCTACACGTCTACGAAACGTTTGACTGCCGACTCCTCGCTGGTCTTTGCGTTGAATTTTGCGCTTTTTTTTTATTGTTTGTGACTATTAATTTTTGTAGTGTTGTATGTATGCGCACAGCATTTGGCATTTTTCATTCTTTGCAGTGCAAACTTTTAACGTTTTGCTCGTTAAATTTTTACGCCTTTATGCAATTTCAATGAGTTTATGCCGCTTGTCGGTGGCGGCAGCACGCTTCAGTGGCAAAGCTGTACTATAGAGTTGTTTTTGTTGTTGTTTTGCTGTTAGTGGAAACGCAGCACATTTCAAGCTGTAAACAAATTAAGCCCCCAATGCAAATGCAGTTGGCAAAGTGCTCGAATTCAATAAAATGTTAATTTTTATTTTTATTTCATTTCATGTCATGCATTTTTTTATTTTTAATTTTTTTCAATTTTTTGTTTAAGTATTAAATTTAATAAAATATTGAATTAAATATTTTCCAGTGAACCTACAAATAAACAGCAGCAGTATTTTTTAATTGAACTACACGCAGCGCACAACTTTCTGAAGCAAACAAGTCCCAACAAAAACCCCAAAATGTCCCCTTTGCCACAAATTGTGCCAACATTAGCTGCCGGCTGCCAGCCAGATTCATTGTTCTCTCCTCCCAATCCAATTGGGAGCTGTGTATAGCATTTAATGAAGTGAAAAGTTGTTCATAAATTTTCAATAATGACACAACTTGCTGCTTGCAACAATTCAGCACAACCCAATGAAGAATGGGACGCCCCACCGTTCAAAAGCTCAAAAGCAACGCAAGCAAATAAAATACAAAAATAAAATAAAACAATATACGAGCAAAATCACAGCCAAGTGTACAACAAAAGGCACACAAGAAAGGCAAAGGTTTACTGCAAAAGGTTGCGGCGGCGATTGTGTCAAAATCGAAGACAATAGCCGACGGGTTGGGGTCCTGTTGCCTGCACAGTTGCTGCAGAGAGTTTTACACTTCTAAGCCAACAACAAATTTAGCTTAAATCATGTACAGCAGCTGTGCATTCGGGCTTCGGTATTCGTTATTTGTTGGCACAAAAAAATCTCAAAACTTTTCTGCCACCACTTAAAGTCAGCTCAATTGAGCTCAAGTGGCCGCATTGACTTTGGGTCTTTTCGTATACAAAAACAAAAAAATTGGCAGGTGTTTAATTAAGCATTTCACACAAAACCCAATTCAAAGCATTCGATGCCAGGTTGAAGCTTTTTGTTTTAGTTAACTTTACATAATGAGATTAATTGCGGCGCGATAAGGTGTGTGCGTGCGGCTACTGTCGAACTGTCGTTTTATGTTGAAGGTAATTAAAATTCTTTGACATTATTTGAGTCATTCAAAGTTTTCAGCGTTCATATTATAAAAGTTGTAAAAGGTTGTTGTGGCTTTTGTTTGACTAAGAGAAGAAAAGGTCAACATGGCAAGTGGTAAGTTGGGACTTTTGTTAGAATTGAAAGCATTAAAAGGAGCGTTTTTCATATAAAGTTGTTTTGTTTAAGACTCAATTGAGTTATTGGTATTTATTTGAGCCTTTTAATACAAGTGATGGCGTTTGATATTATTTGAGTTACTCAAAGTTTTTAACATTCAAATTATATAATTTTTTAGAAAACAAAGGTTGCTGTGGTTTTTTTCTGGCAAAGAGAACAGAGGGTTTATCCTCTCATGGCAAGTTGTAGAAATGAGATATATAAAAGAAGCGAAGGATATAATTTTCATACATATACATTTTTGTGTTTAGAATTCAATTGAATGATGTGAATTTTTCGAGCCTTTTAATTCAAGTGATGGCGTTTGACATTGTTGAGTTATTCAAAGTTTTCAGCGTTCAAATTTATAAAAATTAAAAAAAACAAAGGTTGCTGAGGCCTTTGTGTGGCTAAGAGAATAAAGGGTCAACATGGCAAGTTACAGATTTGGGATAAATAAAAGAAGTGGAAGATTTAGTTTTCACATTGGGTTTCGTGTTTAAAACTCAGTTGAGTTATCTGATTTTATTTGAGCCTTTTAATTCAAGTGATGCAGTTTTCTTAGACAAAATAGGCACACAAGAAGCTTAACACCACATTGAAAAAAGGTCTGTCCTAGATACTGATCTCTGTTCTAGCTTTATGAACTCTTTTCTGAACCAAAAAGACCACAACATATTCCTTGTACTGTATGGTTGTTTCTTTAATGGACCCGGTTTGCAGATAAGTTTTAGTAACTTTTGGATTTCTAAGAAAAGCTACTGACGGCTCTGTCTAGATGAGTGATGCCAATCTGCTACTCGTGCGAAACGAAATGGTCATCACTGCTTAACACTTGAAAGCATTGAAAGCATTTAAAGGAGCGTTTTCCATATACATTTTTTTGTTCAGAACCCAATTGAATTATTGGTTTTTATTTGAGGCTTTTTAAAGATATCTCTGACACCTTCTACAAAAAATTAGATTCAAAAATCTTAAATAAGTCAATATCAGAGACTTACTAGAATTCAATAATGAATCAAATTGCCTTATATTTTTATATAGCCCTTCCAACAACTTGCAGGTAGCTCGCACTGATCTTATATCCGTGTGGTATGTGGTAGTGTGGGTCCCTTTGTGGTCTAGGTGCCTCTTTGAGTCAGGTTTGTCTACGTGCCGTGAACACTTCCAAGAATGTGTAATAACAATCATAAAGAATAGTAACTTTTTTATAGTAAATTGCATACAGTAAATACAAGTAAATTACGCTTTAGACTGTGTCATCATCATCACCAATTTGAATGTTTTCCGAACACGCCCCAGCAACAAACATGAATTGAGTTGTGAAATTGAGTTGTAAATCCTCCATTGATTGCAAATTCCCATGCAAAAAACAACACCATGCAAAACAAGCAAACTCTATTAATCTTCTCAACATCAACGTTGTTGCCGTTGTCGTTTTTTTTTCTACAATTTTTAAGCGACATTTAGTTTTCAAGGGTTTCGCGCAAATCTGTCATTTCTACACGTTTCACACAAACACATCGACACTACAGCAAATGTCAACGCTGCCATTTAGCCTGTTAACACAAAAAACTGTTCAACAAAAACAACAATACGAACAAAAACTAAACTGATAAAAGAAGAAATCAACGTGAAGTGCAACTATTCAGAAGCGGCTGCCACAAAGAAAACAATTCGGAAAATGCAAATCGTTTGACAACATTTAAATGGAAAAGTTGCGCATCGCTGACTGTTTCTCGGTTATAAATAGTGCAGTCGGCAATACAGAGATGGAGACTGTTAAATGGGAAAATCTTTTCAAATGCACGTTGGCGCCCACTTTCAACTATTTGCTTGCCATTCGCTAAGTAAATCAAACGATGGACTGCTGAGCTGAACATTTAGTCTGGCGGCCTGGGCGCAGTGCACTGAGTGCAGTGGTAGCATTTAAAGTGGCAGTGGGGTCAAAAGTTATATCATGAAACACCTAAAAGTAGACTACCATAAATTGACAACTTGTAGACACTTCATACAAAATGGTGACTATTTTCTAGGGCATACTTTTAGGCTGATTTTTATAGTAAAAGATAGATAAAAGAACTAAATGACTCTGTAGTTTTGTAGAAAAAAGTTTATGCTATAATTTTTTAGTTTTAATTAATTATTTTAATTTTTAATTTAAATTCTTTTTTGATTTTTTTTCATTACTAATTATTTTTAAAGAATATTAAAAAAATTTCTATATTAAAAAATCAAATTTAATTTATAATTTCTTTCTCAAATTTTTTGAATTAATTAATTTAATATTTTGAATTAATCTTTTAAACTTTTTTTAATTTTTTTTATTAAAAAAATTTCTATATTAAAAAATTAAATTTAATTTATGATTTCTTTTTTTTCATTTTTTTAATTGATTATATTAATTTTTTTAATTAATTTTTTGAATTTTTTAAGCAATATTTATTTTTAATTAATAATAACAAAACCAATATTAGAAAACCAATTATTTTGAAAAAATTTAACTAAAAAGAAAGAAAAGTAAGCTAAAATCAATAGTTAGTAAAGTTAAGTACAAACAAAATAATGAAATTTTTAAAAACGAATTTTAATTATTATTATATTATCTTTTTCATATTTCCGTACAAATTAAAAAAATTTCAAAATACAATATTTTTAATAATTTAAAAAAAATATTAAATAAGCATAATAATAATAATGAAAAAAATTAGTAAATAGAACTAAATGTAATAACATTTTTATAAATCTCAAAATTAAAAAAAAAAAATTTTAACAATTTATTGGAATATTAAAAATAAAGCAAAATAAAAATAAATATTAATAATGACTAAAATACTAAAAATAAAGCAAAATTAAAAAAATAGTACAAAAATAAATATTACATTTTTATAGTTCTCAAAATTTTTAGACAAATATTTTTAATAATTATTCAAACTTATAGTTCATATTTTCCCAAAACAGTTTTTTCAAATTGGAAAATAAAATATTTAAAAACATTAAATATTAAGTATCAAACCCTTAAAACTACTACCACGACTGCTCGAAGAGAACCTCAAACATTTCTGTATTAAATAAAAAAGTTGATAAAGATGTCAACAAAATTGTTATTTGATAAAAAAAAACTGTCCTTGTTGGGGAGAAAACTTAATTTTACACCACTACATCTTCACTTGGCGCTTCACTGTAAATTTAATCCCATGAAAAGTTTGCATTTTTATAAGAAAACTTTCTGCATGGCTTTTTTGTTGTTTTACTTTTGCTATAATTCAGTAGTTGTTGTTTTTGCATTAAAGTGTAGCAGTGTTTGGCGGCATCTAAGAAAATTTGACTAGATGGAAAAGTTTGTGTGATGCGCCATCGAAAGCGAAGCAAAGCGAAAGCGAGACAGCAACAGCGCAGGGAAGCGGTTAGGCAAAGTCTGAAAGTAGCGGCTCGTTGTTTGCCTTGAAATGTCGCATAAGTGTGACGGAAATGTTGAGCGATGTTGCATGTTGCATGCACTTCACTGCTAAACTAGTCGATAATCAGTGGTGCGGCGCACTGAGGCCAAGTGATGGAGTGGCGGGTGCGGGTGGCGGGCGGAAAGTAACGAAAGTGCCAAGTATGGTTTAGTGCATTCGCACTCGATGTTGAGTTAATCAGCATTGAGTGGCAGCGACGCAGCACAATGCGAAGCAGTAAAAGTTGCGGAAAAGCAAAAATACGAAATGGAAAAGTTTGCAGTTGCGACAAATGTTTGGCACTTGTTTTAATAAAGTGCAAAAGTGTTGGTGTATTTTTTATGAATTTGGTTTTTCTATGTGAATATTGAATTTAGTTTGAGAGAGAACAAGAACAAGAGCAAGAAGAAGAATTATTATTAGAATAATGAGTGAGGTTAGACTTGTTTTTTGAGAGAAGGCACTAGTTTATAATAAAATATCTTGAAAACGAGATTCATCAACTTTACAGGTTCTATCGATGGAAAACCGTGAGATGACTGATGAAATTATATTATTAATCACATTAAGTTGAATTTCATTTGATTTAATTGAATTTAATTGAGTTTAATTGAGTTTAATTGAATTGAAATACATTGAATTGAATTAGATAAAATGCGTTGAAATGAACTGAGTTGAGCTAAACTGAATAGAATTTAATTTAATTGAACTAAACTGTAGGTAGGAATTGAATCGAACTGGTGAGTTGAATTGAATTGAATTGAATTGAATTGAATTGAATTGCAGTACATTCAATTGAATTAGGTAAAATGCCTTGAAATGAACTGAGTTGAACTAAACTGAATAGATATTAATTTAATTGAACTAAACCGTAGGTACCGAATTGAATAGAACTGATTTTAATTCAATGCAATTTAAATTAACTGAATTTAGATGAGTTGAATTGCATTGAATTGAATTGAATTGAATTGAATTGAATTGAATTGAATTGAATTGAATTGAATTGAATTGAATTGAATTGAATTGAATTGAATTGAATTGAATTGAATTGAATTGAATTGAATTGAATTGAATTGAATTGAATTGAATTGAATTGAATGGAATTGACGTGAATTGAATTGAATTAAATTGATTTAAATTTCATTGAACTAAAATGAATTTAAGTAAGTTGAAAGGCATTGAATTGAATTGAACTGAGTTGAAGTGAACTAAACTGTAACAAATTAAATTAAACTGAATTCAATTGAATTGAATTAAACTGAACTGAACTGAACTGAATTTAGTTGAGGTTAATGGCATTGCTTGAACTGAACTGAACTGAATTACATTGAACTAAACTTAATCGGACTGCATTGAGTTGAATTGCATTAAGTTGAACTGAATTGAATTAAATCGAATTGTATGAAACTGAGTTTAGTTGAGCTGAATTGAATCGAATTGTATGAAACTGAATTTAGTTGAGTTGAATTGAATTGCACTTAATTGCATTGGTTTGAATCGAATCAAATTTAATTGAACTGAATTGAGTTAAACTAAAAAATTAAGTAGGCTTGAGAAAAATTGAAGTGAACTGGATTAAATTTTATTGAATACATTTCTTTAATTAAATTGTTAAACTTAGTTTCGTTTATTAAACTTAGTAATTTTTGGTAATTTATTTTGTTGAGTTTGTGTTGAATTTATTTTGTTGAATAACTTATTTAATTAAAAAAAATAAGTTAAAATTAAATAAATACTAATTATATTATGATTATTACGAAATTGAACAGAACTAAACTGATTTGAATTGCATTGATTTAAACTGAATTAAGTTGAATTGCTTTAAATGAAATTAAGTAATCTTGAGTTGAATTGCATGAAATTTCACTTAACCGCATTGAGCTGACCTAAAATAGATTTTATTGAATTGAACCGAATTGAGATGAATTGTATGAAACTTAAATCGACTAAATTGAATTGCATTCATATATTAAAATTTTAATTAGATAAATAGTGAAGCTGATGAACCTATTGAATTGATTCTTTTAATAGCCGTCTTATTACTAATTTTGAATAAATTATATAATTAAATATTGTTTGCAAATTAATCAATTTTTTTATTCATTGTTCACTCCTCTTTGGAGCATAGGGCCTCCACAAGAATCTTCCATCTTACACGATAATGGGCTGTTGTTTTCGCGCCGTCCCATTAATCAATTAGTTAGTAATTAAAATAATGATTTAAATTTAAATTTATTATTAATCATTATTTATTAATTAAAATAATTTAATTTGTTAGTATTAAACTAAATCTTAAGTAGTTGGTTCATTGCGTTACGTTAGGACTTCATATTTTTAATAATTAGTTATTTAATTAATATTTGTCGATAATTATAATTAAATTGAATATTTGAAAATGCATTGAATATTTTACTTATATTAATATTTGACTTAATATATTATTTCATTAAAAATATTTGATAAACAAAATTTTAGAAATTAACTTTTAATTATTTAAATGGAATTATTTCAATTGGATATTTCATGGTAATGAATTGTAAACTAATTCAACTAAACTAATATGTATTTGATATTCCATATTTTATTTGATCTGATGTGATCCCATATATTCCGTTTTAGCACCTAAAATTGTGCTATAAAAATCGCTTTAAAACAGCAATTTGGTTGAGGTGTCGAGCACAACAAACTCTACTCGTTAAAATACTCCATTACAATTTAATTAACTGTTGACAAATTACACTGAAAAAACAACGACAACTTAAGCAACAACCTGCAAAAAAAAGCGATAACAAGTAAACAAAAAAAAAACCAAATTTCCCCAACACTCATTTCGCACGGTAACAACATAAATTGCAGCAAGAACAACATTAACCGCCAACAGGATCGAGCAGCGGCTAAGCAACCATTCGGCAACACAACAACAACAACAACAAAAAATGACAAGTAACAAGCTGCAACAACAACCAGAACAACAACAGAAGAGTCGAGAAAATTAGTTACAAAGTTAAAATACCCGAGAAAATCTACTTTCCTATTATTTACACCTTACCGGCACACCGTCAGGTCGCACGTATGAACGGCAGTGAGCGAAAGTCAGGCAGGGGAAACGCAACCCACGAAAAGAGGAAAAGCGGGGGGTGATTGGGAGGTCGAATGTTGTACGCGTTTTTGAGTTAGTGGCGCTCTACGCAGAATTTAGATTTTTGTTATTAAAATGTTGCAAAAGTTTGTGCCGCGGTGGTGGCGTTCGAGACTGTTTTGTTGTTGTTGTTGCTGCTGCTTTGCGACGCTTACTCGCGTCTAACGCGTTGTGCGACCACGTTTTTGCATGCTGCGAAAGACGTGCGCGCCGACGTGCTTCGATGCGGGTGAAATCGCGCGCAAAAAGTGTGCAAACTTTTTTTGTTCGCACCAACCGCCAACGTCTAATGCGTTTTCGTTTCTTCACAAAAAAAGAATTGGTGTTTTCTTTTCGCGCAATTTTTACGCCGTTTTAAATAACTTAAAATAGCAATTTTTTGTCTTCTCCGCAAAGTCAATGGAATGGGAAATGTGAAAAAAATACAAATAAGCATAAAATTGCAAAGAAAAAAGTTGAATGAGAAACGAAAACTTTGGTACATTTGTTATGCTTACAAATGCGGCCCAAGTGTTGGCTGGGCGACGGCGAACATGATTTGAGCGGCGCCCCCAACACAAAGAAAGCGAGGATTCGAAAATTCAAAAAATTTGTAAAATTTGTTTATGCAGCGTGTCATGCATAAAATATCGAATTATTGCGTTAAGCGCACAGTTGGACGCAACAAGCAGCGCAAACCAGCGGCCCGAGAAGCTGAAACGTTTTGTGTGCTCTTTGATTTGTTCGAAGCGTTTACTTTTTCTTATTTTGTTTATATAAATTTGTTGTATTTTTACAACTTTTTTTCATGTAATATGCAAAACTTTTAATACCTTTTGTTTGTTAGGAAAAATTGGAAAGTGAAAGTGTATGAAGGAAAAAGTTTCAAAAAGCAAGCTTTACGTGAAGCGGCCCATATGTAAATTTGCTTTTGGGGCTGAAAGTAAAGTGAAGATGTGAGGTTTGCACTCTTTAATCATTGCATACAAACGACTAGAAAAGAAATGAGAAAATAAAGATTTTTGAAGAAAATTTAGATTTTTGAATAAAAGTTGCTAAAATAAAACTTTCACAAGTCCAGTAAAGTTCTAGTCTAGTTCTAGTCTAGTCTAGTTCTAGTCTAGTTCTAGTCTAGTTCTAGTTCTAGTCTAGTCTAGTCTAGTCTAGTCTAGTCTAGTCTAGTCTAGTCTAGTCTAGTCTAGTCTAGTCTAGTCTAGTCTAGTCTAGTCTAGTCTAGTCCAGTCTAGTCTAGTCTAGTCTAGTCTAGTCTAGTTCTAGTCTAGTTCTAGTCTAGTCTAGTCTAGTCTTGTCTAGTCTAGTCTAGTCTAGTCTAGTCTAGTCTAGTCTAGTCTAGTCTAGTCTAGTCTAGTCTAGTCTAGTCTAGTCTAGTCTAGTCTAGTCTAGTCTAGTCTAGTCTAGTCTAGTCTAGTCTAGTCTAGTCTAGTCTAGTTCTAGTCTAGTTCTAGTCTAGTTCTAGTCTAGTTCTAGTCTAGTTCTAGTCTAGTTCTAGTCTAGTTCTAGTCTAGTTCTAGTCTAGTTCTAGTCTAGTTCTAGTCTAGTTCTAGTCTAGTTCTAATCTAGTTCTAGTCTAGTTCTAGTCTAGTTCTAGTCTAGTTCTAGTCTAGTTCTAGTCTAGTTCTAGTCTAGCTCTAGTCTAGTTCTAGTCTAGTTCTAGTCTAGTTCTAGTCTAGTTCTAGTCTAGCTCTAGTCTAGTTCTAGTCTAGTTCTAGTCTAGTTCTAGTCTAGTTCTAGCTCTAGTCTAGTTCTAGTCTAGCTCTAGTCTTGCTCTAGTCTAGTTCCAGTCTAGTTCTAATCTTGTTCTAGTCTAGTTCTAGTCTAGTTCAAGTCCAGTCTAGTCTAGTCTAGTCTAGTCTAGTCTAGTCTAGTCTAGTCTAGTCTAGTCTAGTCTAGTCTAGTCTAGTCTAGTCTAGTCTAGTCTAGTCTAGTCTAGTCTAGTCTAGTCTAGTCTAGTCTAGTCTAGTCTAGTCTAGTCTAGTCTAGTCTAGTCTAGTCTAGTCTAGTCTAGTCTAGTCTAGTCTAGTCTAGTCTAGTCTAGTCTAGTTCTAGTCTAGTTCAAGTCCAGTCTAGTCTAGTCTAGTCTAGTCTAGTCTAGTCTAGTCTAGTCTAGTCTAGTCTAGTCTAGTCTAGTCTAGTCTAGTCTAGTCTAGTCTAGTCTAGTCTAGTCTAGTCTAGTCTAGTCTAGTCTAGTCTAGTCTAGTCTAGTCTAGTCTAGTCTAGTCTAGTCTAGTCTAGTCTAGTCTAGTCTAGTCTAGTCTAGTCTAGTCTAGTCTAGTCTAGTCTAGTCTAGTCTAGTCTAGTCTAGTCTAGTCTAGTCTAGTCTAGTCTAGTCTAGTCTAGTCTAGTCTAGTCTAGTCTAGTCTAGTCTAGTCTAGTCTAGTCTAGTCTAGTCTAGTCTAGTCTAGTCTAGTCTAGTCTAGTCTAGTCTAGTCTAGTCTAGTCTAGTCTAGTCTAGTCTAGTCTAGTCTAGTCTAGTCTAGTCTAGTCTAGTCTAGTCTAGTCTAGTCTAGTCTAGTCTAGTCTAGTCTAGTCTAGTCTAGTCTAGTCTAGTCTAGTCTAGTCTAGTCTAGTCTAGTCTAGTCTAGTCTAGTCTAGTCTAGTCTAGTCTAGTCTAGTCTAGTCTAGTCTAGTCTAGTCCTAGTCTAGTTCTAGTCTAGTCTAGTCTAGTCTAGTCTAGTCTAGTCTAGTTCTAGTCTAGTTCTAGTCTAGTCTAGTCTAGTCTAGTCTAGTCTTGTCTAGTCTAGTCTAGTCTAGTCTAGTCTAGTCTAGTCTAGTCTAGTCTAGTCTAGTCTAGTTCTAGTCTAGTTCAAGTCCAGTCTAGTCTAGTCTAGTCTAGTCTAGTCTAGTCTAGTCTAGTCTAGTCTAGTCTAGTCTAGTCTAGTCTAGTCTAGTCTAGTCTAGTCTAGTCTAGTCTAGTCTAGTCTAGTCTAGTCTAGTCTAGTCTAGTCTAGTCTAGTCTAGTCTAGTCTAGTCTAGTCTAGTCTAGTCTAGTCTAGTCTAGTCTAGTCTAGTCTAGTCTAGTCTAGTCTAGTCTAGTCTAGTCTAGTCTAGTCTAGTCTAGTCTAATTTGTGTTCAACCGAGTAATTACTGCGTTTTCTTCTTCTTACCTTTTTTCCTATCCTCAAAAAAAATTCAAATTGCAATAATTTTTTCTATTTATTTTGAAGAATTAGCTAATTTAAATGTCACCTTATGGCAACCCTGTGCGGCGACTGTTTTTTGTGAGCCCTTTTTATTTTTTCATGGACGCTTTTTATCAAAGTTGACTTTTTATTAAAAGAGCAGCCTTTGTGCGGCCTTTTTTTTACGTTAATGTCGCTTTTGCGAGACCGTTATTGTTGTTGTTGACATCGTATCGCCAGCGCTTTCTTTTATGGCCACGAAGCAGACTAGAAACGATAACAGGTTTAACCGCAAACAAATATCAAAACGAAAAAATGATGAAATAGATTTGTTTTTTTTTTTTGGCCCGACGCACACAACTAAAAATAATTGCAGCACAAAATAAACAGCCACAAATGTGAAATGTTAATAGCAAACAAAAATACAAAAATTATAAATAAAATATAAAAAAATTAAATGAAATGTGTATTTAAAGAAAAAATTAGCTACGAGTGTGTCTGCGCACATTTGTGAACCCTTAAATGATTTCCGTTTATTTTTTATTTATTTTGTATTTAATAACTTTTTATTTGTTTTATTTTGTATTATTTTTGTTTTTATTTTTCAACCCCTTTTTTTAGCTTTTTAGCTTTTAACTTTCACATTGGGGCGCTTTTGTTGCTGTTTGCTACTTTTTCTTTATCGTTGTTTTTTGTATTTTCGACGGTGCCATGTGCCATGACGGCCGACATTGATTTTCCCCTCTTTGCTGCGGCTGTGAAACGCCACGCATTTGTAAGCTACTTGAACGCCGCTCGAGCGTTGCGCGCCCGCAGCCGGTACATCAAAGTCAGCCGTCCACAGCGACACAGCTTGTGTTGACTTTGAAGTTGTTGGCGTTGTGTGGTTGTTGTTGTGGCTTGTACGGTGTATAGGCCGCAAAATTTAATTATGAATCAAGTGGGCATAATCACAAATGGCAACGATAACGGCACAATGAAGTCCTTACTTTTGGTTATATGAAATTTTTTGCAATTTTATAAATTTTTTTGGCTTTTCAGGCAACCGAAATTGAGCGCATTTCAAGCATTGCGAGCGAGCGACAACATAAGAGTTGTTGGGTGTGAGAGTTGTTGGCATTGTGCTTTGGTTAAAGGATCAGGTGGCAACAGCTTTTCAAACTCATTCATGTGATTTATGGTAATTAAATTTGTGTGATGATTTATTATACGTTTTCCTTTTGTCTATGATGTTTTAAGATTTTAATTAGCCATAATTAAAATAAATATAATGAGTGTAAGACAAAAGTGAGAAGAAGCTTCAAAATTTACTTTAAGTCAGAATTGTTGCATATATTCAAAGTCGTTTTAAGGCTGAAAAAATGTCATTGGTTTGCAACTAAAGTTGAGAACAATTGGACTAATAGAAAAAAATAAAAAAAAATATCCTAAAAATATGAGTTAACGCATAACACTAGATCGCAGTTCAAATTTTTTCTTCATCACTCTTAAATTTATCCCAAAAAATCGCCTTTTTATTCCCTCTTCAGTGCCTTGTTCTCATCTACATAATCTGATCTTCTTTCACATGTTTTTCGTGCTTCATTTTTTCTTGAATATTTTCTTTCTCACAATATTCCATACCCAAACAGCAGCATAGGTATTGTAAATTTTGCTCATTCATCATTGTGATGACTGCTTGGTTAATCATGTATGCAATTTGTTGTAAATTTGCCAAACACACACACACACATACATGCACTTTGAAACTCCAGTATGCATGTGTGTAAATAATCTTGACACGCACTAACTCAACTTGCTGCAATGACACACCCACAATTTAGGCAAAATCATGCACAAACAAACACATAATCACTGTAACCAAATGACATTAAAAACAACAGCAACAAACACCAACAAACCGCGAACACATCCAAACACACAAGTCGTCACACACACACATAAACACACACGCAAAATAAACATAAATCATGAGCTGCTGATTTGAAGCGTGCGGCTGCGGCAGTATGGGCGGCACTTGGGCGCATTGGGGGGCGGAACTCGCCACAAAACGGCTAAAATGTGTCAATTGTAGGCGTTTAGAAATTCTCAGCTTGATTGCCGCCCGCCTGGTGGGTGTGAAATGAACATAACGTTGACGCAACTCACACACTCAGCAGTCAGCGCCAGCAGCAATTTTGGCCAAAACACACACACACACATAGGCAAGTAGGCGTTACATATGTGTTGGTCTGCGAGTCTGTATTTGAGCGCGTTTGAGTGTGTTTGAACATTGGCAAACACATTAGTGACATGTTTATTTTATTGGCAACTATTTGTTTAACATTCAATGTATGTGAGACGTTTGTTAGCAAGTCGACAAATATTTGCATTAAAAAATTTTAAATATTTGCAATGCAAATTTAAAATAATTACACTTGTGTTGTTTTGTGAATAAATGCTGAATGCTGAGTTTGTGTGACATTAAATAATAAATAAAAATTCGTTTTGTTGTAGTGGCATTTTCTCATACTCAATTTCACATGAATTCTGTTAACCAATGAATTTTAGTAATGAAAGAATTCCATCAATGAATGAATGTAAAGATGACTCAATGAGTTTTTGTCAATTAAATTTTAAATACTTAAGGGGAGAGTCCCGTCAAGAGGTCTCAAAAAATCGTTTTTTTTTTGCTTAATCGATTGGGCATCTATTTAAGATTATGTATGTAAAGTTTTAGCTCCAAATTCGAAGTATTTCAGGAGTTGCACGAAAATTCAGTCGGTCGCGCACGGTGCCTGGCGGCCACGCACGGCGACGTTGCGAAATTTAAAGTGCGTTTTCTGAAAACCATGTTTTCACAATTTGCGGGAAAGATAACTATAAAAGTTATCAACAGGTTTTCTTAAACTAAAATTTATTTTATTCAGTATGAAAAACTACTCTATGCGAACTACGGATTTTGAAAAATTCCGATTTTTAATACCTTTTTTATTAACAAATAAATGTAAAAAAAGTCACTTTTTTTTTAAATCATAATTTTTCGTCTAAATTTTGGATTTTTGGAATTTCCGTAGTTCACATAGAACAAATAAGTCTGACGAAGAAAACAAAAAAAAAATTTTTGATTTTAGTTGAAAACAACGGCTGCTATCGTTCCCGCAAATGGACTCCGACCGTGCCGAAACGCTGCCGGAAAACGTGAAAAACTCAGTCATTTAGAATTTCCCAGATGTAATTTTTTTTGTGAATAAAGTTGAAAGTATGACTAAAACATATCCCAAAGTTCTTATGTCTCCGATCTTTCTTTCTGTAAGAAAAAAAATCAGGAAAAAACGCTTTTTTCTCGGACGCTTGAGGGGACTGTCCCCTTAAATGGCTTTCAATACGAAAATGTTGTGAGTTAATGTTATGCTAAATTAATGTTAATGTAATGTTAATGTAAAGTTAATGCAATGTTAATGCAATTTTAATGTTTTTTTTAATGTTAATTTAATGTTAATGTAATGTTAATAAGATATTAATGCAATGTTAATGTGATGCCAATGCAAGTCAGGCAACTAATAAACTGCAAGTTGCATTTTTTTAATGTAGAATAATAGACATGAGAGATTTTCTGAGTCAAAATATCATACATTCAAAAATCTACAGCCTTTTCCATATGTAAGTTCCAATATGGATTAGTTCTGTTTGTTTTGTTACTAATTTTAACAATTAAGTCACATATAACCAGCCTCAATAATGGACAAAAAAGAAAATTATTAATATATTAACCCTCTAGTACCCATGAAGGCCTGTAGACCTTATGATTTGTCTAGCTGATTTTACACGTATGGAAAGGGGAATCTCCATTTTATAAAATAAATAAAAAACAAAGTTGAAGTTTCGTGAGAAAGTAAGCAAATCATTATTTTTGAAATTGTATGGTTGGTTAGGTTAGGTTGGTTGGTTGGTTGGTTAGAGTGGTGATGCCCCAGGCATCCAATTAGCGCAGATGCGCCGTTTTGAAACCACTATCTTGATTCAACCTAGGTAAATGGTTGTTGCACTCCCGATGACTTATCCGCTACAGCCATTTCGAGAGGTTTAGAAAGGCAAGAAGTGAGCTTACCTTGTAGTCTTTAATTTCGTCAACGTTCGTAAACGTCGGTTTACCTAGAGTTTTCCACCGTCTCCTTGCTAGGGTCGGGCAATCGCAAAGAAAATGTTGAATCGTTTCCTTTTCCTCGGGATTGTTGCAGCTTCTGCAGCAGGTATTATGAGGAATGCCCATTTTGGCAGCATGTTCTCCAATGGGCCAGTGACCCGTGATGACAGCGGTGAGCCTGGCTGCATCACGTCGGCCTCTGTTAATTAATTCGGCTGATTTGTTCCTGTCGTACCTTGGCCATAAGGATCTGTTGATTTTACAGGAATACATCCGGGCCCATCTGGTATCGGCTTTAGCAAGGAAGCCTTTGGAGATTTCGCTCTTGATGGAACCGATTGGGATGCGGACCATTTCCGCTACCCGTTCCTCAAGTGCGGAACCACCCCTGGCCAGCTCGTCCGCTCTTTCGTTACCCTCACTATCCTTGTGCCCCGGCACCCAGATTAGGGTAACTTGGAACCGATGAGCCGGATCCATTAAAGCCTCCTTACATTCCCACACCAGCTTGAATGTTATAACAGACGAGCCCAGCGCTTTGATGGCAGTTAGGCTATCAGATAGTATGCATATGCTGTTTTTGTAGGTGGTATCGTCCATTACCATCCTACAGGCCTCTTTAATAGCGAAAACTTCCGCCTGGAAGACGCTAGCTGTGTTGGGGAGGCGAATGGATTTGCTGAGCCTCAGCTTCTCCGATTCCCAGAGAGATTCCCGCTCCTACACCGCAGTCCACCTTTGATCCATCAGTGTAGATTTCGGTATCGCTCCCACTTGTGACTCTTCCTTTCTTCCATTCCGAACGGGAGGGAATTCGTATACCATACCTTTTCCCGAAGAATACAGTGGGAATTTTATAGTCTGTCTCCGCAGTGTGTGCATTTTGCAGTTGTTCTAGTATTGACCCGTGCCCATACGGTTTACTCTTCCAGCATCCTATCTCTCTTAGCCTGAGAGCACTTAGAGTGGCGGTGTTGACGATATGAAGGTCTATCGGAAGTAAGTGCGCCAACACATTCAGAGCCTCTGTGGGGCAGGATTTAATCGCCCCTGTTGTTATCGCGCATGCCGTTCTTTGTATTCTACTCAGCTTTGTGATGTTATAGTCTCTCCTGAGAGCTTTCCACCAAACTAAGGAATCATAAGAAAGGATTGGACGTACAACCGTTTTGTACATCCATAACTGTAAAATTGAAGTGAAATTGTATCAGAAACAAAAATTGTTTAAAATAAATTGTGAACCTCAATAAAACTAAAAAAATTATTGGTGAGTAGCTGTTAATGTGTACTCTGGGAAAATAAAAAAAAAATTATGAAAAAAGTCGTTACACTCCTCCTACCTAACCCAAACCCTACAGTGTCTGTAGGCCTGCTTGGGATGAAAAGCGTAAATAATTAACGGTCATTGATGATATTTTTTCTCTATTTTAGCATTATTTTTCTATTTGAACCGAAATTTTGATACACCGCAATGTAAAAAAGATCAAGTCACTGCAAAAATTTATAGTAAGGCGTAGTCCGCGGGGGTAGATGAGAGAACTAGTCTCCTCTAGTCCTTTATTTCATGGAGTAGATTTATCGACATCTGTGTGAAAAGATAACAAGGCATTAAAAAAAATAAGAACCGCAATATATATATACCTATACCGATTTTTTTAGTTTTCCAAAAGCAGTGTATAAACTACCCCACGACACACTACCCCTCGCCTTACCTCCACCCGTTTTTATTTATTGTCTATTACGCGTATGAACTGAAACTGTTACCCGTTATTTATGTTTACATATATTAAAAAAAAATTAAAAATTTAAATTAAGTACAAAAAAAATCTTCATATGGGATTTTTTTGGCTTTGTTTCCCAAACAGGCCTCTAGGCCTGCTACTTTCTACACCCCCTATCACGCTTCCTATTGACATGAAATTTTTTCCCCGAACAAACATTACTTCTCCACCACAAAACTATCACTGGTAATTTTTTTAACAAGATTAAAAACTTGGGAACTAGAGGGTTAAAATGTTAAGTTCAATGGGTCACTAAGTCTCAGTGACTGCTTGAGTTCGCATCCCCTATAAAATTGTATACATTCAAAAGTCTCCAAGTTTTCACATCAAGCAGCCAGTCGCTCTTGTCGTTAGTTTTCTACTGCTTGGCCAGAAATCAACTGAAGGCCACTTCTCCTTTCATGTCCTCGATCACGCGCATACAAAATAACAGTTTGTATTTGGAAAATCTTCAAATAAAACCAAAAAAAAAAACAACTAAATACATTATGTTCTTTGGGTATGTTCATAAATTCTAATTTTGCTTTTATGATTTTTTGGTGCATTTTAATTTCCCTTAAGCCGACAATATCGATTGTTCGTGCTGTCATCATAGAACAACGAAACCGAAAGTCAGGCAGGTGCATATGAATATTTATATGTATGCAATATTTTTGTGTTTTTGATAGTGGTTTTTGGGTCTATTGAGTTTATGAGAGAGAAAATCGTAAATCATATAAATTGCATTGTAGAGAAAAGTGAAGAAATATGAGCAATTTATGTGCTGGTCAAAATACAAAAATATAAATTTAAGTTGTATTTTTAGAGGACATTGAAATACGTGAATAATTTTTTGTGTGTTTTGAGTATTTAAAAATATAGAAAATTGAAACAAATAAATAGAGTAGTAAGTAGAGTTAGTATATTAAAAAAATAATACAAGAAGAAATAAATAAAAAATAAAAAAGAAATAAAAAAAGGAATAAATAAATAAACAGATAAATAGAAATTAGTACATTGAAAAAAATAGAAAAATAAATATATAAATAAATAAATTAATTAATAAATAAATAAAGTAATTAATAAATTAATTTATAAATAAATAAATAAGTTAATAAACGGAAAAATACAGAATTTGATTTTAAAAATTGAACAAATAAAATGATGATGAGCAGAAAACCGCTTAAAAGCACCTCCCGGTTCTTTAGAACGTTGAAGGTTTAAGGTTGATCCTAACGCCCTAAGAAACAGAGTCATACCATTCATACCTTCAGGTTCCTTACACCGTAAAGAAAAGTGTCATGATATCTCACTTTGATGTTCTTGGCGGCCTAAGGATAGAGTCTCGCCGTCCTATCTTGAAGTTCCTGGCATCATAATGGAAAGAGTCAGATCATTCCACGTAAAAGTTCGTAGCTTCCTAGAGTGTGGTCTCAGGCAGTTCCACCTTGAAGTATCTGGCGCCCTAAAGGCTTGATGCTTAAAACTCTTACTTTTCAATTAAACTTCACTCAAAAAACTCACTCAAACTTAATAAACTTTAGTACAGAATATTAAAATACAAAATGCCAAATTCTCATAAATTATCTTGAAATTCTCATAAATATAAATGTTTATAAATTTTGCACAAATTTTACGCCATACACACATAACAAAATTTATCAACGAAACAAAATGCATTGAGTTAATTTAACATAATTAAAAGTTCATTTATTAAACGCAACAACTCAATTAAACGCGTCTGCGCCCATATATTTAATAGTTTTCGCTGCAGTGAGTGAAAATTGTATTTTTAAAGCATGAAATCGCTGATGAAAATTTGTGACTTTCGTTATAACAACGCCAAGAGACAATTTTTTTATTTTAAATAAATATTAATGTGGATATTTTCAATTATTCTGTTACTGTTTTCGTGAATTTTTTTTCCCCATACAAGAATGCTGATCTGTTGACTCACAGCTGGTGCGATATGTTAAACATAATTAAATGACATTGCAGCCAATTAAAACATTATACTTACATTAAAAAAAATTGCAGTCATGACAGTGGAAAATTGTTTTAAAATAACCATAACTTGAAATGACAACAGGGAATTGCGTGTGCAGAGCCGTGGCTCATTTATGGGTAGAAGCGGCTTAATTTAAAATAAACAATTGATGTGTTTAAAAATTGATATTGAAACTGTGGGGTTAAGTTGTAGGAGAAGTTATTGTGTCGAGGACGAATCTCACTGGGCACTGTTAAGGCTCACTGTTAGGGCTCATTGTGGTAGCAAAAAAATTCTTGGTCTTCTCTTCTACTCACTAAACCACTTAGTGCTGCAATTGACTATGAAAAAGACTTGAAGGCATATTTCACTGATAATTAATTTTTATATTTTTCCCCTCATTTTTTTCTATTTCACTGCCACATTAATCCTTCGGTACTTTATTAAAATCTCCCCAAAAATATTCCACAAGACTTGACACATTTTTCTAACCAGAGTCTCTTTTGTCGGCTGCAATGCAGCACAAGCTTCATGCAAGCTCATTGTTATTGTAGCCATTTTGTCATCAACACACAAGTGTATATATCGTATTGCAAAATAAATAATTTAAATGACAAATATACACAATGTTACAGTTCAGCGACTGTAAATAGCCGTCATTGATATGACAATTGTACGAGTAAAATATCACATCAATGGAAAATTGCAGGCAATGCTTAATTCCAATTGACTGCATAAATGAAAATGAATGCATTATCAAATCACAAAAGGATATTTATGAAAATTGCCAACAATTGCTAGTGTGAATTGTTGTCAAAAATATTTAAAATTTATTTAAGCGAGTGAAAATCAAAAAGACTGTTTGGTGAGTGATATGCTGAAGCTTGACGAAATTGATCACTTTATAAAGTTTATAAAATAAATACCTATAAATACATTTTTAATATATTTTAACTATGAATCATGACATTTAAGAAATCATTTATTAGTAAATTTAATATTACTTTAATTTAATATTGATCTAAATTTATATAGTTTCAAGTTCCACATCGCTTTTGTGTGAGTTCTGATGGAACAGTTTTTAATTAATTATTTATTTAAATTTAGATAGTTTCAAGTCTCATATCGCTTCGGCATTAGTTTTGATAACTTTAGAGCTGTTTTTAATTATTTATTAAATTTAAATACTTTCAAACAAAAGCGATATGGAAGCTTTTGCTTCCTAATTGCTAATTTTATTTGTTTTGGCAGTCATATATGAGACTAGCCCCCATTTATTTTTCAAAATGAATGTTTCTTTTAAACATACTTTCACTCTATCTTGAACTTTTCAAGGGGCTGTCATAGGATAACATTTTCTTTGATATTTGCTGCCACTTGTGAATGAAGTAATGTCGCAACAATGTACTCGTATCTTGGAAACTAATGAAACGATTAGAATAATTCTTTTAACATTGGACAACATTCTTTAGTGCAAAAAATACAAAATTAATTAAAGCTTCGAAAAATCTCTGTCAGGGTTAACAGTTAAGTAGAGTAGTAGTGGTGCTAATACATAGTTAGGTTAGTGAGAAAACATCGTATCTCGGAAATTACTGAACCAATTTGAACAGTTCTTTCAACATTAGACAATATTTTTTAGTCCTAAGAATACAAAATTAATTAAAGTTCCAAAATCCTTCACTAGAGTTAAATTAAGTAGTGGTGGAAGTAATAAAGTAAGTGAGAAAACATCGTATCTCAAAACCTACTAAGCCAATTTAAACTATTCTTTGATCATAGGACAGCCTACTTCAGTGCAAAAAATACAAAATTAATTAAAGCTCCAAAACTTTATATCTTAAATCAATAAAGCAAAATCAGAATAAAAATAATCACGAAATTTAGTTACGAAATTTCGTAATTAATCTAATTGGATGCGTTCGTTAATGTGCGCCAACATTGCTGCCAATGGCTCACACTGATCTTGAAGCACCTTACAATGTCCATTTATTGAATTATGCAATTCTTATTTCATTTTATTGTTACAAGTAAAACATTGGCCACGCATAAATCATCATTAAATGAAGTGCTTCGCTGCCATCACGTCCTACCACATACACACATACACACACACGCGCAAATTTACCACAATTGTGGCAGCATCACGCAGTTAACGCATTGGGAGCGACTGCGGCTGATTAAGAAAAATCGTCTGCTCGTCATAACATATGAGCCGCATTTAATTATACAAATAATCCCATTTAGTCTAATGAAGAGATTATCTTGAGGGCAGCAGCTGCTAGTCGGCTGTGCTAATGACAGTGGGGCGGGAGGTCTGCGCTTGCAATTCCCAATGCGTATTTGCGTGTTTCCGTAAATAAATGTAATAAATTTGTTTCTAGCAATAATTATTTGAGTTTGGTCTTTTTTTACTTCTTTTCCTTAATTTTTTGCTTTGTTATTTTTTCTTTGTATTTGTTATTTATTTCTTTTTTGCAAGTATGACAACTCGTAAATCTTCTTAGTTCTGTGGCTAACACGCTATTGTTGTTGTTTGGGCAAAAACTGTGGCGCCTGCTGCACTCGTTACAGCATGCAACAGGAATTTTCATACATCGAAAGAAATGTATATATTGATTTGAACGATTTTTTCAACATTGAAAAGCAATCTTTAGTGGAAAAAATACATAATTAATTAAAGTTTCAAAACTCTCCACTAGAGTTAAAAATGTAGTAATAGTTGTAGCTAAATAAGTGAGAAAACATCATATCTCGAAAATTACTAAACCTATTCGAACGATTTTTTCAGCATTGAGCAGCAATCTTTATTGGAAAGAATATAAATTCATGAATGTTTCAAAACTCTCCACTAGAGTTAAAAGTTAAGTAGTAGTTGTAGTTAAGTAAACGTCATATCTCGAAAATTACTGAACCTATATGAACGATTTTTTCAACATTGAGCAGCAATCAATAATGGAAAAAATACAAAATTCATGAATGTTTCAAAACTCTCCACTAGAGTTAAAAGTTAAGTAGTAGTAGTTGTAGTTAGGTAAGTGAGGGAACATCGTATCTCAAAAACTACTGAACATATTTAAACGATTCTTTTAACATTGAACGGAATATTGAAAATTTCCAGTGAAAAATACAAAATTTATTAAAGTAACAAAACTATCACGAGAGTTGAATTAAGTGGTAGTAGTAGTAGTTCAGTAAGTGAGAAAGTATCGTATCTCGGAAACTACTGAACTAATTTGAACGATTCTTTCAATATGGAACAGCAATTTTTAGTGCAAAAAATACAAAATTCATTAACGTTCCAGAACTCTCCACTAGAGTTAAAAGTTTTGTAGTAGTAGTAATTCAGTAAGTGAGAAAACATCATGTCTCGGAAACTAATGAATTAATTTGAACAATTCTTTCAACACTAGACGCCACTTTTTACTGCTAAAAATACAAAATTAACTAAAGTTGCAAAATATTGAACCAGAGAGCAACTCCCATACAAACGAAGTTAAGAAGTTTAAAACTTTTGGGTTTCTACATGAGGTTTCTACCTTAGGTCAGGTGTCTACTACAGATCTAAAAGTCATTTAAGCTTCCGGATCTCTGTAGCATGCTTCTAGCAGGAATCTATGATAATTGGCAAGCAGCTAAATTTACGTGAGATAGACCATTATTTCTTTGAAGGTAATGGTCGTAAAGTAGTTGGACTTACAGAATCTCTGTCTTTTTTACTGTAGATCAAAAATTTAGGATATTGCAGGAATTTTTTTATGACTCTTGTCAAACCAATACAGAAGAATAATCAACGAGAAAATTATTTATCATATTTATTATTATTATCATGCAAAGATGCGAGATGGAGATAGTTCTATGGAAAACAAATCAATAATTGGAGTTAAGACTCGACTGAGAACTTTTTATCCCACCTTCAATTCGTTAACTCTACAAGAAGCAGCCAATCCAACCAGCTTTTAATGCTCATGTAAGTCATTATATTGTTTACATATAGATGTGAACTTTGTTGGAATAATGTGCTTAATTTTTGTAAATCAGTCAGCTTAAAAAAATAGTCAAATTCACAGAAGATTTTCTTTCAGAATTTCATAAAATAAAATATGAACAGATCTCAATGGAGTCATTTTGACTGACTTGGATTGATTGATTAATACTATAAAGTCTCAATTTTTTTGTGCGCATCTATTTCTGAATAATCAAATCAATAATCAACTTTTTGTAGTCCAGTGTTATTCGCAGCATCGTACAGAATTTAGGAACTTTTGCGTGTCCAACATGTGTTGTATGCGTGCGTTTAGAGTTTCTGACTGTGAATAATTAATCATTTCATTTCACTGTTAATTCATGTATGGCTTATTTCTTTTTTTTCACACACATAGTTCGACTCTTCGGCTGCAGCTTTTGTTCAAAAGTACAGTTTCCCATAAATACTTTGACTATAATAACATAAAGCGATCTAAATTAAGACTACAATCGACTACACCTTTTCAATATTGCCTTTTCTTACTTGCAGCTGTTGTCATCCAACAGTCAAAACAACAACAAACTTCACGCTACAATTTTAATAAAGTTGTCGTTTGTCTTTTATTCATATGCAGCCACTTTATTTCATTTTCAGCACCTCTGACAGCTAAAAAGAAATTAGAAAATCTGTATAATACCTAAAACTATGCTACGTTTGTGTCAGTGATGCTTTTTTGCATTTTTAATATAATTCAAAAGAACGCAAGCGTACTTCCGGAGGGGGTGTGCACTGTCAGTGCTTATAAAAGTTGATATTTGTTTGTGCGCTTACTTGCTTTGAGCGATGCGCAGCACACTTGTGTGTGACACTTTCATTTTGCCGAAATGCAGCAAGCAAATAGGTTTTTTTATATTATGAAATTTTTATTTTGCAAGCAACGCGTGGAAATGTCAACGACACTGGTGTCATGTTGCTTACTATGAGGGAGTTAGAATTACTGAAATAATATTTATAACTCTTAGAAGGAGACAACTTTAATCCGACTGTGTCGGAATTCTTTTTCTTTCAAGTATTGGCACACTTTTTAAGCGATTTAATGTGAAGCAAAATTTAAAAATTTAATTTTTTGAGTGCATGTTTAGTGTGACAATATGGTCACGCTCGTCGCTACTGGGTTAAGAAGGATTGTTGCTTAATTTTTTATACTTTCAGGCTGCATTTGTTTGGGTAATATTTAGTGTCCGACCGAATATTCGGTTTCGGTTTCGGCCCATATAAGTGGTTTCGATTTCGGTTTCAGTTTCGGCCAAAAAATGGCCGAACAGCCGAAACAGAAACTTTCTAGAATATTTTTTACATTTTATTGTGTAGCAGATATATAGTGAAAGGAGGAGTAATTTAGACACCAGCAATGTAAATAAACTTATTTTTTTAGCATATAATATTAAATTATTTAATTTTGAATATTAGCGAGTAAGGTACGAAAGGGTGATTTTTTCATGTTTACGTTTTTAAAAAATGAATAAATTGTTTTTATTAATAAGTATTTATTTATTTATGCTATGTTTGTTTGTTTGTTCTTTATTTACTTAATTTAAAATTCGTTTGTTGAAAAAAAGTGCTTGATATGGTGATTTTTATTTCAACTATTTAGAAAGTTTCGGTTTCGGCCGAATATTAAAAAAAAAAAAACCGAAATTCGGTTTCGGTTTCGGCCCAAAAAAGATGTTTCGGTCGGACACTAGTAATATTGTTTGTTCGATTCGAAAGCATTAACCGTACTTGCCAATTATTGAACTAATTTATGCCGTAACTATTTGAATTTTTCTACTCTACTCATCAAATTCTATAAATGCCATTCAAATTGATTTGAAACAATTTAATTTCGATTTAATTTTTAAAAATTTTACAATGACTTTTTCTTTTTTATTGCCTATCATCAGGCGCATGATTTAATTGCCTCTACGCGCTCAGACCATTACGACACAAACACAAAGAATGCTGCACGCTGTTGTTGTTGTTTTTTGTTTCGTAATTGAGTTGAAATTTACGCAAACAAATAAAACAAATAAGCAAACAGACAAACAAACAAACAAAGCGGACCTGAACAAACGATTGCGAAAGCTGCAAAAACAACAGCAACAACAACTACAACAGAAGCAAAGAAAACAACATTGAATGCGCTGGCAGCGCGCAAAGCACGACGGCACACTGACAAAACACACAATAATGACCGGCGGTAATGGCTGCAAATGCTGGCAAACGAACAACGGCAACACTCAACAAATATTGTGTGTATTGTAGGCTGACTGAATCAACACCAACAACAACGTTAGCTAAATGCCACACAGCAGCAGCAGCAGCAGCAGCAACAGCTGAAGCGTTCGTGTTTTTTGTATTCCTTTTTTTTGTTGCCTTTTCGCCATTCATCCATTTTAATTTACATAATTAATATTCACTTAACATTTTGCTGCTGGGGTCTATTATGCGCTTCCTTTTTCGATTACCCGTTGCCTGTCTGTCTGTCTGCGTGTCCGTCGTTTTGGTGGTGTGCGCCACTTTCACTGATTTATGCGGTAAATGCGGGCACCGGGCGAACTGTGCGGGCGACAGTGTCTGTGTCACAGCGCTGAGCTCGCACAGCAATGGAGCTATTAACATTTTGCTCATCTATGGTTATTAGGAAGTATTCGTTAAAAGCGTCTGTAGTGGTTTAGTTGGCTGTTTGAGTGCGTGAGATGGAAAGGTCGTGATTGGTCGTGGATCAAGTGATGGTAATTTAAGGATTTATTTGACTCTCAGATGTTCTGTTTTTGAAAAGAAATTGTAGATACTGTTGACTGTAGAAACTTGAAGAAGCAGGTAGACCCATAATTTCCCGCTTCGGGGTTTTCACAGACAAAAAATCACTCGCTGTTCGGAGATTTGCCTTAGCGGACCACAAAGAAGAACTGTTGTACTGTTGAAACTTGTAGAAAACCACTAAACAAAAACACTTTCGGTGCGAGACTTAGCCGAAGCGGACCACATAATGGATCCTTTCTCGTGCCCATGATTCTCATTAGTTTGTTTTTGTCAAACTGGGACGTCTGCTTTACATTCAAAGAATCCTGGGATCCTATGCCTAGCTACGAATCGCGATGCCTACTGATTAATTTAAAATCTTTGCAAAGTAGGAGAACAATCCTGTCTTTGTCCTTCATCTTTGATGTACTCCGTGGTGTGGTTGACTGTCCCACACTCCTCGAGAGGATTTTTCTGAATATTCCAGCTAGATCTCTTCGCTGCTCAGAGCTCTTCCATGTAGGTGTTTTGAGGGCTCTGTATGCGCGAAAAATGTTGAGATTGATTTCAGTTTCAAAAAATCGATTCATTTATTCGTTAAATCTTTTTTATAAGTAGCTCAACTTAGCCTATACGAATTTTTATTGTATTCATTGGCTAATCAATACTAAAATAAATAAATAATATTATTTATTTTATTAAATAAAAAAAGGGTGGGTGGCTAGAAGTTTGCCTTTGAGTAGGATTAGACATCATGGCACGCATAGCCCAGTTTGGATTATGGTGACACCTCTGTACTTGTTGGTAGACAGATAGTTTGTCGTTTCGCTTAGGACATAAATGACTTGAAACAAGATTCTGAATGGTTGACAATGGGTTTCACAACATGTTTCAGAGGCCTCCAATTGTACTTGTAGAACTCAGTTCTAGTTCGAACTATCTTAAACCTATAACACCGTGCGACAAAAATCAAAAAATTTGTAAACACACGAAAAAATCTATATACTCGCGAAACTAGGGGCCAAATGTAGTAAAACTGCGTTGTTAGTTTTTCTCTCTGACGTCAGGATTTTTTTTTAAAAAACTTTGAAATTTCAAGGATATGTTTATTTCAAAATATTATTTTAAAAATTGAGCGCATTGTAGAATAACAATATGGGTATCAAATAAAAGAGAGTAATCCTTAAAACCTTAGAAATTTTTTTGTTTTGGTGCAAAAGGACGAAGAGGTATTGAAAATGTCCTTTTAAAAGTTTATCCTTGAATATCATTGCAAATTTCCAATATTTGTTTTTGAAAAAAATATATCTTAAGGACTACTATGTACGCTACTACATCCTTGAATTTCGTCCTTCTAACTTTATTAGTTTAAGATATACAAAATTTAATACTTCTCTGTACTCACAAGTTTGAACCTTTAGACTTCAAGGCTTCTGAAGTCATCTCTATTTTCGTTTCAGCTATTGGCGAGGTGCACTGAGTAGAAAGAACCAATGTATAAAGAGAGCCAAAAAGTTGAAGATCTAAAACCTATAAGGTTTCTTCTGAAGTCATTCATATGCAGAGAAGGTGTAAAATTGCTTCCTTCTCTTCTTTGTTCTCACAAATTTAAATACGATTTCGTCCTTCTCATCTTTGTACTGTCAAGTAAGAACCATCTTAAACCTATAGCAATTCCTCTGAACCTATTTAAATTTACGTTTCAGCTAGCAGCCAGGTGCTCTCAGTAGAAGAGACCAATGTGTAAAGAGCCAAAAAGGTACACAGAAGGTGTACACTTTACTCCTTCTCTACTTTGTCCTCACAAGTTCGAACCATCTAAAATCTACAAAAATTCCTCTGAAGAAATTGAAGTTTATGTTTAAGCTATCGGTGAGGTTCTCTGAGTAGCGAAAACCAGTGTGTAAACAGCCAAAAAGATGCAGACGATGTATAAGATTCCTTGCTTCCTTCTCTTCCTTGTCCTCACAGCTTCTGCAAACGTCTTTTAACTGAATGCCTAAACTTATACTTTTGAATTGAGTACCGATCAAACAGAGACCAGTATAAACTCCAATTATCGCACTAAGATTGTATTCAGACCGAGCAAATTTTTGTTCAACTCCGGACCAATTTTCGATAAAAAAAAGTGGGCAAAAACTCTATGTTGGCATTCAAACCCACGACATCCTACAAACTAGAAGTTATTGGTTTGAACTAATACTTCAATATTTTTTTGTTGTTGTTTTGTTCCGTGTTCACTCCACTCTGGAGCATGGGGCCTCCACAAGACAGCCTTGTGTTGTGTTGTTCTGCCAGGGTAGGTGATTGACCTGCCGCAGGTAGTCCTAAGTGATGGTGCTATCTAACGCCGCTTAGGAACGTCGCCTCCGTTATTTCGAGCTACCGCTCGTAGCGCCATCTGTTGTGTGGGGAGGTTACACCAGAATGGTTGGGGCCCTCGCTAGACCAATTTGGTGCGCTGTTTTCGCAGTTGTCCGCTTCCCCTTGCAGATGTCGCTCGAGCGCCGTGTAACTGTTTATAGATAGGAGTAATTGGGATAGGATAGGAGTAATTGGGTTGGGAATCAATGAAATTGGATATGTTTCAGGGGTTTTAGGAAAATTTAGAGAACAGGAAAAATCGGAAAAATTGGTTGGAAAAGTGCGGGGACCGTGCACGCGGCGGGAGTTGAACCCACGACCTCTGGGATGACACTCTAGTGCACTCACGCTAGTCTATCGAGACTGCTTCAATATTAGGTTTGATTTTGTCTGCTAGTAGCACAATTTTGAATAAAAAAATCTGAAGAAAATGTGTTTAGGCGAGATTCGAACCTATGCTAACATGACGAGGAGGTCATATCACATACATAATTAGTTCATTATTGATAGTAAGGGCAAGTTTCCAGCGGTTAAAGTTTTTGTGTATATGGATCGAAGGGACTAATTTTATGCGGCTTTCCAGTAGTCAGATGAAGCAAATAAATTAAATGTTTTTTTTTTAATTTAGATTTTATTATTTTTGTATAAAAAATCAGCTCTAAAAATTATACAAAGTTGTAATTTATAGAATTTTTCTAGTCAGGGATACCTAAAGTTCTTAATAGCATCCAGAGATTGACATCATTAACTCAACCCGACCTTTAACTTTATACCAGAAACATGCCCAACTAAGCCACTGTAGGGTAACGCGCACAAATACGCATCCACACACACACACACACTCTCTCGCAACCACACAGACACAAAATCACGCAACTACCACCCATATAGGCCGACAAATATTTATGCATAATTAAACATGAAATTGGCCATTATCAGCTGGTAAAAGTTCTAAGCCCCACAGAAGTGCTGTTGGTAAATGTGTAAAACAACAACAATTTTGTGAGTGTAGGCGTTACGGTGGGAATGGGTTTGCTTGGTTTGTTGCTTGGCTGACTTTGAAAGGCGACCAGGCAAAATCTCTACACCGAGCGATGATTGCAAAAGACGACAACAAAGCGCTGCAGGGCGCTAGTTGGCGATAATTAGTGTAGTAAAAATAATAATTATTATAATTAATAGTGATGGCAAGCAGCGGCGCAGCGGCTGGCAGCTGTTGCCATTGTTGTTGCTGTCAGTGTTGCTGGCAGTGGTGACTTTGCGACATGCTGGCAAATGACACCCAACAGGCATTGGGTGTTTTTTTTGTCGTTGTTGCCGCCGGACAACTGTCATAAGAGTGCGAAATACATTAGAGGCGAACGGGACGTGCAGGGAGCACGTCAGGACAGCAGGAAGGATAAAAAGTCATCATGATTGTGTTAACAATTCTGCGCCGTCAGCTGCGACGTCAGGAAGCAGCAGGCAGACAGGCGTGACGTTACTACAGCGAAAGGGAAAGTGCTCGACAATGAAGCACTGAAGTGCAGTGACTCGAAAGCTGGACGGATTTAATTTGTGGCCTGTGTGCCAGGCTTGTTTTGTTTGTGTTTGTTGTATGGTTTGACGTGTGAAGAGTGAAGTTTGCTTTGATGGCTCCGTGCTAGACAGTCGGACGGCACGGAAATGCGAAAAAGGGAAAGTAATCTTCGATGGAAGGATACGTACGAAGGGAGACTGTTGCTTTGACGGGCAACTGTGGCGTAATAAAATTACTTGAAGGTCCGGAGTGGGAGAGGAGCCGTTTAGAGAAAGCGGCCTATGTGCTGAACGGCTGAGGAAGGAAATGACGCGTGGCCGTGTGGTGAAGTATGAAGTGGCAATTACAATCAAGCAAATGATAGCGGAAACGAAAGCGGTGCGTGTGAGCACAGGTCCTGTACACGTTGGCCTTGGCGGCTGTGTTTGGAAAGGTTGGCGCTGTTTACGCTCAAGCGGAAATTAAGCTCTACACGGACGAATGACTACTGCGGTTGGCTGCGGGAAGTTAAGATCTTTTGCAATTTGGCAGCAGTTAGGTTGTGGCTTAGAGTAATCAAGTGGACTCAGTTGGTTTTGAAGGTTGGTGTTTCGTTGAAAATTTACAGCGCGAATATTTTTTCCAGAATAATTTTATACTAAATAAAAGGTATTTCAGTTAAATGCTTTACTATAAGAAATTAATAAATATTTTTTATTTACTTAAATTTTGGCCAGCAAATAAATTATTTTGTTTTATGATTTGAATTTTATTTTGAAAAATCCTACACAAAACTAAAAATTGAATTCAAAGAAATAAAATTCAATTATTAAAAAGATTTTCGAAAAATAATTTTTTTTATTAAAACATTCAACTTCTTTTCATGCTTATTTTACAGTATAAAAGCTTTAATATTAATAAATAATATTTATAATAAATAATATTAATAATAAATAAAAATAAATAAATAATAAAATAAAAAAAAATAAAAATAAAATAAAATAAAATAAAATAAATAAAATAAAAGAAAAATAAAATAAATCAATAATAAAATAATAAAAATAACTTATGATAAAAAGAAATTTAATAATAATTATATAAAATAAAATAACAATAAAATTGTGAGTTTTTCACTAAAAAATCAAAAGCAGAAAATTTTAGAACTAGAATAATTTTGTACTAATCTGGCACTAACTGTTTTATTTTATTTATGCGTTTGTCTTTTATAACAAAATAAAAATTTTTTTTTAAGTTTTACTCCGTCCTACAAATACATTTTTAGTTTTGTGATTTACGTTTGGTTTTAAAAAATCTTGTATAAAATTAAGAAATAAATTTAAATGAAAGGAAATAAATTTCAATTATTTTAAAAATGTTTATATAATAAATTACAAAATTTTCAGCATCGTTTCAGTTTATTTTAATATAAAATAATAATAAAACAGTATTCAATTATCATTAGATTTTACAAAATTTTCCAACATTTAGGTATATGTTAAATACTTCTCCAGATCTACACAAAAGTCAAACACTTTAATTGCTTTGCTCTCTGATAACAATAATTAAAATTTTTCAACGTTCAGCACACTAAACGATTAACAAATTTCAACAACAATAATTTCCTCTCATACAGCACAAATACACGCACATATACACGTACATAGGCACACATACACGTACATGAACGCAAAGCCGGCCATACATCAGCCCATTAACAATTCATTGCATATTTTACGGCTCATGATAACCTCAACACACAAACACGCACACAAACGCCCAACCAAAAAGTACACACATTTCACGCTTGTTGATTTTACAAACACAACAACAACAACGACAACTACAAATACACTCCAACAACTATAGTCTGGCTGGTGTGCGTGGATATGACAGGATGAAAGTATGAAGTAAGGGGGAAGGTAAACTTTTATTGGGCAACTGCCAGCAAAAAAGCAAACCACAGCATTGAAATATTTTTTGGCGCAGTGTTATGTTTGTTGTTGTTGTTGTTGTAGTGTGTGTGCCTGTGGTTAGCCATGACAATAGCAACAACAAAAGCGACAACAAGCAAACACACAGACACATACACAAATACAACGATGACGACAACGAAGCGTAACAATAGCAGTTACAACAACAACAACGAATATGACAATACCAACAACAATAACAATGGAAAGTGATGTTCACTGAATCGTTGAGCGTTTTGGCGGGCTTTTAGTTTGTCACATATACATACATATTTACTAGAAGGGGTTATGCACAGTTATGTTTGTATGTATTTATTTGTATAATAATTATAAAACAGTGTAGTAGGTAAAAAATGCAATGAGGGGTCGGTAAGCTCTTTTAAAGATAAACATTAACTAACTTTATTTCAATTTTTCACAAAAAGTATGCAAGTAAATTGAGATAATTTAAAGTTGAAAGGTAAATAGTGTGAAAACATAAATAATTTCTTGACATAATTTTACTAACAACATTACGTATGTGTATGTTTAAAAATATTTTTAAAAACTTTGAAAAATTTTAATATCCCATTTTAATTGAATTTTATTTTATTTTAGTTTTCAATTAAATTAAAAAAAAATTATTAAATTTCTCAACGAAATCATATTGAAATTATAGAAAACAATTCATTCAATTCACTTTTTTGGGTGAATTAAAATATCTGTATTGTTTCACCAAATCCGCTTAGCGCCATCAGCTCTGTTCCAATATAAACAACAATAACAAATCTCACACTCATTTGAACGCCCGCTCCTACATTGCCCATAAAACATACTGACACACACACACATTGACCACATTTTTGCGTTTGCCCACAAATAAGCCAACCAGACCCCTGCGTTGATCCTTCGATAAGCTCGCGAGGACGAGCAGCAAAAAGTACCAGCTTACCACACTTGGCTGCACGTTTTTATTAGCCTTTCAGTGGTGCAGCGCTTTGCTGTAAGTATGTGTGCGTGTGCCTGTTCGTGTGTGTGTTTGTGTTTTTGTACCGGAAGTGCCTTATAACATATTTGCCGCTCGAGTGCGGCACAAACGAAAGCAACCATACACCAAACCAAACCAAACCAAAAAAAAAAAAATTGTAAAAATACGTCGAGTATATTTTGCAGACAATTTACTGTCCAAAAAGGCATTCATCAATTTCAGCCTTTCGGCTATTGTAGCTGAAAACGCTTATAGCCGTTTGGGGCATTGGGTTATTTATGCTTAAGCGTATTACACAATAGACTTACACACACACATACACATATACTCGTATACTCGAAAATGGCTGTTAAGATGAGAGTTGAAGGACTAGTTGCCAAGTAGAAAGTGATGGAAAATATTGTAAACTGGTTGATTGGAAGAAGGCAAGAAAATTCTTATACAAACATTAACTAAAGGTAGAAAGAAAGTTATTAAAAAGAGTTAATTTGATGCCGTTCAAGTATAAAAGACAAAAACCAAAAATTGTCAAACAATCCATTCAAGTGTCAATTCATTTTTTGAACGCCTAAAACTATACTTAAAACGATTGCAGCACTGCTGCAAATAACGCAAACTTGTAGAAAAAAGTCAACTCAATTTTATTGCTGCATGCAACTTTTGCTTTTACAAAGCCATAAGCGGCACACACACGTCGAAAATACATACACACAGAGAAACATGTATGTGCATACAAACAAAGAACAAGTAAACACTTTCGACGCTGTGGCAAATAAATTACCAACTAGTGTGAAATAATTTTGCGCTCATTATAACACAAAATTCGAAACTACAGGCAAACATACGCGTGCACACATACTCGTA
Source organism: Melieria picta (assembly GCA_964056695.1). NCBI lineage: Eukaryota > Metazoa > Arthropoda > Insecta > Diptera > Ulidiidae > Melieria > Melieria picta. Next base: position 73,380,597 of record OZ057399.1, on the reverse strand, counting down.
TAGCACACACACACACACACACACACAACCAAGGCAAACTTGCACACGAGCTCAATGTGTGCGCTTATAACACAGTCGAGTGCAATGGCAGGCAAAAAAAAACAACGAAGCGTAAAGCTGCTGCACCGTGGGCAACACCGACAGCAACATTGGCAACGTTGCCTGCAATTGTGCAAAATGCTGTCGGCAACGGTGTTCGGCACAACTGCGCTGCAACGACGTTGGCGACGGCGACAGAAGCAGAAAGTTTTTTTTTTGATTAAGTACACGCTAACATGCGATCGCAACATCATTGCCAACAACAACAACAACAACAACAACACCAACAATTGCTACAACAACAACAAAGGCAACAGCAACAGCAAAAGTTGACAGCAGCATTTGAGGGGAGCGTCGAAAAACGGCGCATGAACTGTCGCTGAAATGTAATTAGGAGCGCTGGCAACTCGCCTCAACTATGTGTGTGTGTGTGTGTTTGTGACTGAACATGTATGTGTTGCGTATGCAATATGTCTGCTACGGCTTGTTCATGTCTGTTGGTTGCGCCTAGTGATATACTTTAAGTTCGCGCCGCCTGTCAAACGTTCATTTGTCATCTTCTTGCCTGGGCGGCGTTGGTGGCGGCGCGCGCTATGTCAGCCACAACAGCAACAACAACTACAAGGAGAAACAACAATATTAGCCCGAACAACAGCGCAGACACAGTTGAAGATGCAGTCATGGCAGGCAAAGGCGGCAAAGCAAAAATAGCAGGAAAAAGGGCGAAACAACAGCGACGCCCGCAGAAAGGTGCGAAATTATAAATTAAACATTTGCAGCCAGCACTCACATCAACACACATACACATATATACATATATACTGATATAAACGTACACGTGTGTGCGCTTTCTTTTGTTGGTTTGGTTTATTTTTTGGTGATTGCCTTTGTTTGTCTCGCGAGCGCAATGAGAAATCATAAATATGACAAATTGTGTTGTCATGTTGCTGCAAAGTGTTGTAGTCGCTGTAATTTTTTTGCTGCCATTATTTGGTTGTTGTTGTTGTGGTCATAAACTTTTGCTTTGTTATTGTTTTTTAAAAGTGTAAAAGTTTTTGTGCTGTGAACACTTTAAGGTTAGCAAAGAGTTTGCAATCCATATGAATTTTTGTGCTAACTTCATTTGAAGTTCAACTAATACCTAAAATTATAAATAAATAAATAAGTAAATAAATACAAAAAAAATATATTACAAATAAATTTGATTGAGAGAAGTGTTGAGAAAATGTACAAAAAATTTTTAAATTTTTAGTGTCGGTTTTTTTTAAATAATACACAAACAATTTTAAATAACAGGTCTCACTTTGGGCTCAGTAGGCAATTGAGCAGTAGATCCATCAATCAATGAACAATACCAACGCTCTTCGAGACACTTATTGTGCCTTAAATTGTGAACAATCTTGGATGTTATTGAACACCGATAAAAGTGCTTTGTGCTCGTTCAGGAACAAGTTTCTTCGCCAGGTCTGTGCTGCTCTCTGTGTGAGAGATGATCGCCGTATTCATTGAATCAACGAGACATATGTCCGTATATCCAAAGATTTTCCATCAAGATGGGCCCACGATACAGTTATATCAAGTGAGCAGCGCGAAAGAGGGCAACCATGTCTGCCAAGGACAAGGAAGAATCAGGTATGACAGAACATGTTAGCGCTCGAGAATTTCCAACTGGTGCATGGCGAATCCTTCAAATACGTAATTCTTCAAAACAAACAACTTCAAATTAAATTGAAATAATTATAAATAAACTCGGCTAAGATCCCTAGTGATATATTTTTGTAGTTAAAATTATATTGTTAATAGTTTTAAACCCATTAAAAATTAAACTAAATGCCTAACAATTTGAAGTAAACGTTGCCATCTTCTCCACTTTTATGCAAAATTTCTATAGTTGTATCAACTCATCAACTATTACCATTTCCATACTTACATTACATAACATTTTCCATATACATTTTCATATTTTTTCAGCTCAACATCACCTCAACTTAAATGTGTTTTGCAAAACTTTTGCAATTCAATGCAATTTTTTTTACTTCTTGAATTTTTCTCGAACTGTAACATCAATTGGCTGTGTTCTCTTTTGTTCTCTCTATGCCAGTAAAGATTTTTTATTTTTTTTTTCATATTTATTATACAACTGACGGCAAAGTTTTCAAAACTATGCATTTGTTGTTGCTGTGGCTTACCTACTTGAAGATCGCTTTAAGGTGTCTGTGGCGTATGTAAATGTTGTGCACAATTGTTGTGCTGGCAACTTTAGCCGTTTCGTTGTTTCGTTGTTGTTGTTCTTATAGTTGCTTGCTTGTTGTCAACATGTTTTTTTGAGTTTATGACACGTGCTTGCCGTTTAGCGTCAAAGCAGAAAAATAAATAAAATGAATTTAGCATTTTTTTGCTAAAATGCAATGAAAAGTTTGCCAGTTGCCAGTTTTCGTTACCTTTTTGGGGCGAAAAAGAACCAAAGGGAGAGAAAGAAAGAATTTTTGTAGTTTTATGATGCATGTGTGCATTAATTTATAGTCATTTTATGTGACTTTGAAGGTGGAAACGAATAGAAGTTCTACTACGAAATGGGAAACTTAAAGTCAGCCTATAAGTATGCAATGGAGAAATGCTTTAAAGTTACTGTGTGTGATGAATGGCAATTGAATTAATTTTAATACTAGAATATTAAATTTTATTTTAGAGTAGAAACTATTCTTTTCTTCTATTTTATATCAGGAACGTCTGCGCCTGAAGAATGGCAATAGAAATTTAAATTTTTTTATGTTAGCATTTAAAATTTTATTTTATATTAGAAGCTATTCTATTCTTCTATTTAATATCAGGAACATCTGCGCCTGAAAAATGGCAGTAGATTAAATTTTATTTTATATAAGAATTTAAATGTTATTATATCTGTGGTCATATGGAAGAGTAGCTTAAGTCGACATAAGAGAATTGAGTTATTGTTGTGTTTGGAGCTTTATAGAAGTCTAGGCGCTTAAATGTGTTTCATCCGATTTGAAAAATCCTGTCCTTTAACAATATTATGTGTGTTTACTTCTTAGCTCAAGTCCTTTGAAAGAACCATGCATTGGTGAGAACAATTTATGTGTACATGGTTTTCAAACTTCAATTTTCGACTTAAGCTACTCTTCCATATGGCCACAGATATATAGATACGAATTTAATTTTTTTTAATTTTTTTCTATCTTCTAATCTTCTAATTTATATTAGGATTTTTTTTTAGAATTTTGAATTCTATTTTATATTTTTTATTTTTAATATTTTTCATATTATTTATACTTCATATTACAATTTTTCTATTTTATATTAGAATTTAAAATTCTGCCACAATTTATTTTAATTCCATCAATATCTTGTCCATGAATTTAATCTCAAGCACTTTCCGGTTAAATAAATTTCTTTTTACAAAAATGCTTGGATAAAGGCAAATACGAATACATAACAAATTATAGAAAAATATATAAATATGTAAGACTTTTTGAAAATGCAGATAGACAACACAACGGACAGTTAGAAACACGGACTGATTGGATCGTTAGGAGTTGGATTGAGAGAGTAATAGATTCTTAGATGGACGAGCAGACAAATGAGTCATTAAAATAAACGTCTATAAGTAGAAGGATCGTAGGACCTACTAACAGATATGAGAACGAAAACGATTAGAAACAAATGTAGGCACTTGAAATTATAGACAGACGAATGGAAATATAGGCAAATCATATCTGAGAGACGGTTAATGAAAATTCACAAGCAAATGTTTCATTAAAACCGGCAAAAACTGTTCAAAAATGAACGCCAAAGGTGCTAGCATGAAGAGAAATGAAGAATAAGAACGTTTGGGTTACAGTTCCACCAAGTGATACCAAAGTATATTCTATGAACCCTACTAATTTTACAGGTCAATTGTCATGTCAAGTCGTAAATTCTCGACTGTATGTAAGCCAGGGGCGTAGCCAAGGGGGGTTTAGGGTGTCAGAACCACCCCCCATAGCCTATAATTTGTCAACATTTTCAATCACTATGCATCGTATGTACGTTCCCACATTAGCAAAAAGGTCTTTTCATCTTTAAATATTTAAAAGAATATTAACAAAACCCTTTTTTTACCGAAACTAATTTGTTTTTTTAATAGTCACGTTTAGACTTAATGCAGCGATTTGCATGTTCTAAAAACATGTCTAAAGAGTAGTTTAGTTCGTCGACCGGAATGTCCTTCAGGATGTCGGTACCAGCCTTTTGGATGGTTTCTACGTTCTCAAAACGCTTTTTTCATCGGCAAATGCATTCTTTGAAAAGGTGAAATTCGCACGGTGCCACATCATGTGAAAACAAAAAAACAGTCAAAACAAGTGTCAATAGATGGGATGGCATCCTTCGATAGCCAAATGTTCAGTTAAAATGCAATAAATTTATGCTATTGAGATGCTTAACCTTCGCCTTACTAAAGATGATCCCAGGCACTTCCGCCGCTATTTTGAGTAAAACTCACAATAAATATATAATAATTTACAAATTTTTTTCATACTTCAGTATTTATGTAGTATCTTCCTCTGGTGATAGTTGGTTTTTCGAAAAAAGGCCTAACTTTAATGATTTATTTTGAGAGTATGGAAAATATTAGACGATTTCTTTCCAGAGGGTTTATTGAACACATAATGAGGTACGCAAAAAAAATTTATCGTGAGTTTTAATCAAACTGGTAGCGAAAGCGCCTGGGATCACCCAGATACATTTGTATAAAAAATGACAAAATTCAATTTTAAACATGAACAAAATTTAAAAAAAATATTTTTTCATGTTATTGAAAATTACCTTAAAATTTGTGCAGATATTAAACATGAATATTAAAAAGATCACCCGGGTGGGTATAAGTAAAGCGAAGGTTAAATCCAATTTCAAGAATTTCAATGAAGATTTTGGCTTATCTTCTATGAATTACCGCCCAGTTTTGATCTACGGTAATCGCGGATTCAGTTGGCTAACACTTTGGTCATCATTTATGTTCTGACAATCGTTTTTAAATCGCTTTTACCACTAATGAACTCCCCCCCCCCATGACCAAGTTCTGGCTACGCCCCTGATGTAAGCATTGAAATGGAAAACCATAAAAAAATGTTTCATCAGAACCAACAAAAAATGTTCAAAAATGTACGTCAAAGATGCCAACATGAAGAGAGATGAAGAGCCAGAACGTTTGACTTACAGTCCCCTTCAAAGTTGTATTTGTCATATCTCATAGTATAATCTATGAACTCTACAAATTTCGCTTAATTTTACAGCTCGAGTGTCATGTCAAGTCAAGCATTGACTTCTTGTAAGCATTGGAATGGAAAACCATGTAAAAAATGTTACATCAGAATGAGCAAAAACTATTCTAAAATAGTGCCAGAATATTTGGCCCCTTATAGAGTTTTATATGCTATACCATAGCACATCCTATGAACCTCATCCACTTCTAGCATTGACTCCCTGTAAGTATTGAAATGGAAAACCATATAAAAAATGTTCCGTCAAAATTGGCCAAAACTATTCAAAAATGTCCTCAAAGATGCTAACATGAAGAGTGCCACAATGTTTGGCTTTCAGTCCCTCATAGAGTTTTCTATGATATACCATAGCACATCTTATGAACCTCTTCAACTTTCACTAACTTAGACAGCTCGAGTGTCATGTCAGGTCGAGAATTTACTTCCTGCAAGCATTGAAATGGAAAATCATACAAAAAATGTTCCATCAGAAGTGGCAAAAACTATTATAAAAGAGTGCCAGAATGTTTGGCTTTCAGTCCCTTATAGAGTTTTCTATGCTATACCATAGCGCATCCAATAAACCACGTCCACTTCTAGTAACTTTAACAGCTCTAGTGTCATATCAACTCTTGCAGTGACTTCCTGTAATCATTAAAATAGAAAAACCATACAAAATGCACACTGCACAAACAAATCTTCAAGCAATTTCCAGCAGCTCAACTTCTTGAAATAAAACAAAAAAATAAACTCCCAACAAATTGGTACATAACACGTTGTCCAACAATATATTTGCTTGATTACGTTTTGCCCATTTTGATATCAAGTGTGCCGCCATTACAACAAATGGCAACGCCCAACCATTTATACTAATTTGAATTCTTGTCCGTTTCGTTCGTTGATGCTGGCAGCGAAACTCGAGCGTCAGTCCCACATCATTTGCACGCAAAACATTGAATTAAATTATTCAGCAGTGCAAATTACAAAAATATAAAAAGAAAATACCAAAACACAAACAACAACCGGAAATGAGTAACAAGCGAAACGCAGCAATAGCGAGTAGCAAATAGTCGGAACTGTAGCTAGTGACTGCTTCTAAAAGATACACACACCTATACATACGCACATTTATTGTATGTGTGTATGCTGCAGCCATGCAGCTTCAGCTCGCAACAATTTCGCTCATTAAGACACGTTTCGCACGAAATAACCTTTTGCTGGGTTTTTCTCTTTTTTTCTGTTTTTCTTTTACTCAGTCACGAACGTTTTTTGCGTTTGTTTGTTGTCATTTATTTGTTGTATGCGTTGGGCATATTTGCTGGCCGCACAGGTAAAGGCGAACGAGCGCAACGACTGGCACGCGCCCAACGCACCAGCGGAGTGAGCAATGAGCCAGCGGCAGTTTGGGGCGAATTCGTTGGTTGGTTGGTTGTTTGTTTATTTGGCTGAATGCGAATGTTTTGGGCTTAAGTGGAAAATGTCATTTTAAATGCGGCAGTTGCGCAGAAATGCTCACACTGCGGCCATGGCAGCGAAATGCAATGCGGCAATGCTGTGTGAAGAGTAGGAACGGAGCGGTGAGGTGGGTAAGGAAGTGGTGAGGCATTGGTGAGGGGGTGGTGAGAAGGTGGTGAGGAGGGTAGTGAGGTGTGTTTGCCTTTGGCATAAGTGACTTGAACTAAAATACCCGTCGAAGTGTAGGAACGTAGGGTGCAGAAATGGTCTCTTGCGCACTATTTGAATTTTTGTTGTTTGTTTTGTTGTTGTTGTTTCAAATGGGAAAAGGGGAAAAAATATGAGAGAAAGGGCAGGAAGAATGGTCATTTAGTTATTATAGCAAATAGGAGCAACAAGACGTCAAAAAACAAAGTAGCAGAGGTCAAATTAGGAAAAATACGAAAGGCGAAAAGGCAATAAACAAAATGCTCAATAAGAAGGCAATAAAAGAAAGAAGAAGCACATAGAAAAACACAATTAGCAGGAGAATATTAGTTATAAAAAAATTAAAAAGAGTTAAAAAAGAGTGAAAAGTCAAAGAAATTCCAAAAGTGACAATAATAAGTCAAACTAGATAAAGCAAGGAAAGAAAAATCAACTAAATCTAAAAAAAAATGTATCAAAAGAAAAGAATAAAAAGAAGAATACAAAAAAATTAAATGAAAAAATCGTAAAAATTACAAATTTGTAACAAAGACACTGAAAAGATAGAAAAATTAACAAGAATTAAAAAAGAGATAAAAGTGAAAGATATTTTAAAAGTGATAATAATGAGTCAAACTAGATAACGCAAGGTGAGAAAAATCAAGTAAATCTCAAAAAGAAGATGAATTAAAAGGTGAGAAAAATCAAGTAAATCTCAAAAAGAAGATGAATTAAAAAAAAAACAAAAAAAGAACAGAAAACAATTGAATGAAAAAATCGTAAAAATAAAAAATTTGAAACAAAGACACTGAAAAGATGGACAAGTGAAAAGTGAAAGGGGAACAGAAAAAGTCAAAGAAATAAATGCAACAGAAGATGTCTGAGTAATAAAAAAGATGTGAACAAATATAAAGTAAAACAATAAAAAAAAGCAATAAAATAAAAATTTAAAAAAATTAAACAAACAAACAGACAAAGATACATTAACACTAAAAAGACCATTGCGGTCATTTTGATGGTTTTTCATTTTTAAATATCTGTATTTTCTTAAGTATTTCAGTCAACTTTTGCCTTGGTGACTTTTATTTTTTTATTGTGAAACATTTTATATTTTCTTAAAATTTATTTTGTGAAAAATTAACCAAATGTGATGTGTACTTTTCGAGATATCATCGGATATGATATGTAGTCTTTGTAGGTATGGAAAACTTGCAGTCTTTCTAGTGTTAAATCCTGAAAAAAGAAAAGAACCAGAGACCTAAAATAATTATTATCCATATTTTTGGGAATAAAAAATTGCCCTTATTTAAGAAATTTGTATAACTATTGCTTTATAATAATTATTCCCAATAAGAAATTTTGTACGTCGCCTATAACTATTATCATGTAATAAATTTTTTTTGAATTGCATAATAACTCTTATAAGTAGCAAATATATTTTTCGTTGTCGATAATTATTATTTTGAGATTTTTGTTTTTTACATTGCATCATAACTTTTATTTATGACTTTTTTAATTTACGTTACCGATAACTATTACGTTGAGAATTTTTTTTTTAGGTTGCTTCATAACTTTTATTTGTGATTTTTTTTCATTTACGTTGCCGATAACTATCTATTATTTAAAAGACAATTTTTTTGTTTTTTTTTAAATTTTTCTTTTATTTATTTTAATTATTGAGAACGAAAAAAAAATATGTTTCTCATAATAGTTCTTACGCAACGTAAAAATTAATTGTCGCAAATAATAGTTATAATCAACAAATAAAATTTATGTTGCATTGTAATAGTTACATTGCAATTATTTTCTTAAAAAATGTATAATAGTTAAGTCCCTGAAAAGAACAAAAACCAGTGAAATTATAGAAACTGCAAAAAAAAGAAGGCAAGAAGAAGAAGGCAAGTCACATTGTTATGGGAAATATTACAAAATTAGAATATATAAGTATTCATAAATATTTCGCCCGCAAAGTATGCTACAAAAACTATACTTTGTCATGCATAATAATTGCAATATTGAAACAGTCTCTTTATTTGTTGCATACTTTCAAGCGTATTTTTAATTGAAAACCCTCTCACCAATAGCTGCGCACTCATTACAGACCAACAGCACAAATTTGCCAACGACATCACGTACCTGAGTATAAATACAGCTCCTTCTATAAACACACACAAGTATGTACATATATATGTATATCTATGTACGACTGTAGCTCTGCTATTCGCTGGACTGAAGCGCCCAGTCCAAGCACCCACATGAGACACGTGCGTATTTAAGTAATTTCCAACATTTTCCACCATTTTCCGCTTATTTGCCGTTTGCCTTAACTTTGACCCTCGCTTGCATCACACTTCTACAAGCTACTTGCGCTTTTTAGCATTCACTCCGCACAGATAAAAATAAAAAAAAATAAAAACAAAACGAAACAAACGCAAACGAAAAAAAATACAAAAATAAAAAACTCAACATGAAGACGCAACTAACGACACAATTTATTGGTAAACTCACTTAAGCAGCAACAATTTTTTATGCGTTTCCTACGTGTGTTTTCGTACGCATTCGTATGAGTCGTACGGTTGTTGGGTAGATACGTTCGTGGAATTGGGTCGCTCATTATGACGTTTCATGTGTGTGTATGTGTGTGTGTAAGTTTGAGTGCTCAGCACTCGGCAGAGCAGCAAGCAAAGCGACATTGAAACGTTGGTAGATGGGACTGACATCAACTCACTCAGCTGTACTGCAGCCATGGGTTATCATTTGTTGCTTTTGTATGCGCCAAATTAAAATTTTTTTGCAGCACAAACGTGACGCTAAATATTTATAAAGAACCAAATATAAAGTGTAGCTCTTAGTCACAAATTTGTTGTTGATATGTGAAGAAGCCAAATATTAGCTAATGGTTAGCTAAAAGTGGTCAAATCATATAGAAAAATATTTGTTAATGGTTAGCTGAAAGTTATCAAAATTGTTGACTGTTCTTGACATGAAAGTTATGACTAAAAACATTCACATCTATAGTCAGCTTATATTTTTAAAAGTCCATATTAACCACTCAAACGAGATTCCAAATCATTACTTCAGCTCATTCAGCGCACATTCAGGCACTCGCCGTTATGGCCAATTAAAACTGAATTCTTTTGACAATCTGCGCGCAATTTTCCCGCATTTAATGATATTGCATTGACAAGTGGAGACACTGCAAAAAAATTCCCAACGCTCAATATTTGCTCATTATTAGCGCACAAAAATGCATGAAAAAGCATGCCAGCTTTTTCAAAAGAAAAATGAAAACATACCAAAAAAAAAGACTGAAAGCGCAACGACACATTCTCAAAGACTAGAAAATTGTCTGCTGCTTCCTTATGGCTTTTGTAGTTGACAATATTTGTGCAGCATTTATTGCTCAAGACGGCAACGCCCCAACGTCACATATATGTAGCGTTCCTGGTCGTTGAGCTGCCACCAGCCGGGCGCGCATTGTCTTTGCTGCGTGCAATGTTAGCCGCATTTAGCGTGTGTCAACTGTGTGTCTGTTTGTGTGTGTGTGTGTGCGCGGCGCAATGTGGCATGCAGGCGCTGATGCAGTGGCGTCAACAACGCTCAGTGTCGCCTGACAACTTTTCCCCCAAAAATCAACGCCTTGCGCATGCAGACTTTTGCTGCTGATAAGCGCACAGCGCGAATTTTCATTTTGTCTCTTTTGCTTTTCGCTGTGGCAACTTTTTTTTCAATTTTATTTCCTTATACTTTTATAGAGTTTCGTTTTTATTTGTTGTTGTTTTGCGAGAAAGAAATGCCGCTTTCGAAAAATAATGCATTCGAAAAATGTTTTTATTTTTTGGTGCAAAAAGTTTCTAAAAAAAAATATCTTAGGATTCTGCTTGGCACAAAAAACAAAACAAAAACTAAAAACAAAAATCAAAAAAATATAAAATAAATAAAAAAGGTGTGCATGCGCGGAAGAGCGAAAAATTACGCGTAAGCAGCGCTGAATTGTCGCTGCCAGGACACGCGCAGTCGACACGGCCCGCACAAAGCAACGCAGCTCAACTCAACTGGGGATTGGCGCCGTGCAGCGGTGCCATTGCATGTTAAGCGCTTAGCACGTAAGCGCTGCATCGCGCCGCTTCCTCGCACTCGCTGCTCCCCTACAGCTGCTGTCGCGCCATGCCATGCTGTGTCAGCTGCCCCGCTGCCGCTTGCTGCAGTTCATGCTGCGCTGTCATCACTATTTATGCCTCCAATTTCTCTTCGCCCGCTGCTTGCCAGCCGCTCTACTCCTACTTTACATGCCACAGTTGCTTATGCTTTGACTATTGTTGCTTACTGATGTCGCCTCCTCGTCGCCACCCCTCCACCTCCGAGTCTTGTTTCCCGCTTCACCCACTGTGCACTGCATTTCTAGCAATTCTCATGCAGCCAACACTTGTTCCTGCTTTTTTCGCTCGTTCTGCTGTTTTATCTTATTGTTGACGTTAGCATAAGGACATTCGTCAAGTGAGGTTATGTGGCAGCAGACGGCAACGGCGCATCATGTCTCAAGTGTGCATAAAATACCGAGAGAATATATAAAATTTAACCAACAATTGTATAGCAAAATTTTTTTTTGTTTTTCGCTTTTTCGGTAGCCATGTGGTTTTGTTGATGCTATTGTTATTGTTGTTGTCGTTGTTTTTGTTGTTATTGCTAGTGTTACGCATATGCACACGAAGTTGCTGTAAGTCTGATGAAGACGTTGAAATGACAAAGGAATAAACTTTGCTGTTGAAAGTTTGACACATGCTGGTCGCCACTGTGAGCCATTGCACAGTGATTCGTTCCATAGACAAAATTCAAAAAATGTATAGTCTCAGAATTTGACGATTTTGAAGTCATTTGAAAGTTAAAACTCCAACTAAGAAAACCCCAAAAAATCTGTGCAAAAAAATAATTAGTGTATGTGCAAAAGCGGCTCAAAGTTGAAACTTTTTTTACAAAAAAATGTAAACACAATGTAAAAAAAATTTTAAAAATACATGGTTACCAAAAAGTTGCTAAAACTTTCAATATAGATTAAAAAATGATGTGGCCATTTTCGCTTTTAATGTTTTCTTAAAATTTGCAAAGCTGAGGCTTTTACATCACTTTTAATTCGAAATATTTTTCTAAATTAAAAATCTGAAAATTGACAAAACTTACAGGAAAATATCTAAAAAGTATGTGAAAGTATGTTCCCGGATTTTTTTTTAATTTTAAGAAGCATTCTTTCTTTGTCGGATAATGTAATTACATCCTCCGATATCTTCCTAAAAGTGGTCTAAACACCTATTTTTCGACAACATTTATTTGTTTCATCCCTAAAAGTATGCAATCAGCATGAAAAATGGAGAAAACTGCAAAAAGGCAAAACATATGTCTATTGTTTTTTTTTTTATTGCAAAACTAAAGGGTGCTAAGACAATTTCTGTTGCTTTTTGCAATTATCAATGTTGACGTTACCGATTAAATGTAAAGTTTGAAAAATCTAGCCAACACACTCCTTGCTATAGCTCACCAAAAATTACCAAAATTGCACATTTAAGTCTCAGACATTGCCAAACTACAAAAGTTTAAGAAAAACAAAATAGAAATTTCAATTCAGCAGACCATGATTAAATAGTATGCCAAATTTTGTGAAGAACGGAGCACTCCTTCTAATTTTGTCCCGCGGTTGTATGGAGTCGGATCACTGTGCATTGCATCGAAAAGAAGGCAGCAAGAGAGGGAAAGGAAGGAAAGAAATTTTAAGCAAAAAACGCAAATGGAACAATTTTGTATAATTTTTATGTAAAGATGTAAACCAGGTTTCTTGAATAAATAGAATTTTATTTGGAGAGAAAATTTTTATTTTATTTTTTTTATAATAATAACTATTTGTACAATTGTTAATATTCTACAAATAAATATTTAGCAGCACTGGCAGCAGAAGCCTTCGGCTGAGATTGGAGAGAAAAGAAAAGAAAATTTGGAAGCAAAAGTCGCATTTATTTTTGTATAATTTTTTATTTTTTTTAATGGTTCGATGTTATTGCTTATTTTTTTTATAATTTTTAAAAATTATAAATTTTCTAGGTTGATTTAATCGATTCAATGAAATTAAGTTAATTTATTTTATTTAAATGTTTGAATTCATAAAAGTTTATTTGAACAAATTAATTTAAATTATTATATTATTGTTTATTAAATTATTTTAATTTTCTAACTTGATTTATCCATGTAATAAAATTTAGTAAATTGATTTTATTTAAATGTTTGAATACATTAAATTTTAAAATTGATTGTATTGGGTAAATTGAACTGGTTGAATTTAATTTATTTAACAATTAAATTGGTAGATTTGAAGAATTGATTCGAGTTGAATGAATTAATCAAATTGATAGCGTTGATTGGATTCATTGAATTGCTTTAATTTACTAAATTAATTAAATATATTCAATAAAATTATTTTAGGTTAATCGATTTAAATAAATGTTTTGAAATGATTAAATTTATTAAATCAAATAAATTGAATTGAATTCATTTAATTGAAATAATTGGTTGAGTTGATTAAATTGTTGTAAATTATTGAATTATTGGATAGAATAATATGACTAAATAAGATTTAATTGATCGATTTTAATTGTTTGAATTGATTGAATTTTTAAGATTAATTGATTAGAATAAATTGAATTGACTGAATTGAATTGACTAAACTGATTCCATTGACTGAAATTGTTTTTTTAATTATTTAGTTTTCGTGATAAATATTTAATTAATATTTGAATATTTTATTATTATACTTAATTGGTTGAATTAATTTAATTGAATTAAGTGCTTTCGTTAATTGATTGAATTTAATTGATTGCATTGAAAAGATTTAGTTAAGTGAATTGATAAAGAAGATGCAACTAATTAAAACAATTTCGTGGTTTGAATCGATTGAATTGATTAAATTATTTAAATTCACTGAACATAAATTGCTACATTTAAAAGCATTTATTGATGTCATTGATTATCTGTATTCTTTTTATTAAATTAATTAATTAGATTGATTTAGTTAATCATTTGATTGATTGAAGAAACTGTTTTCTTACAAATTAACAACAATAAAGTAGCCACAAAAGTGCACACATTTGATTGGATGCACATACAACAACCGAGTACATAAATACATACAAGCCACAATATTCGCACACATTACTCACCGATATGGGACAACAACAACAACGAAAGTAGTGCTTCGAAAGTGCAAGGAGAGAAAAGCGAAATTGCACTCAATGAAAACGAATCCGCATAAGCTGCATGCAACTGACAATTTATTGCCTGCAACTGCAATAACAACAGCAACAACAATGACAACAAACCGAGCAACAACAACAAATGGCAACAGCAATTGCAACAATGTATATTTGTATATATATTTTGTTTGTTTACTTTATGGCACACACGCACACAGTGAAACGGACAGACCGCTAAAGAGACAGACAGACAATGAGACAGACAAACATACGACCAGTGCAGCGTTGTTGTTGTTGTTGTGAATGCAGTAACACAGCCGCATAAGTGACGCTTGCGATATGCGTCACGTCGGTCGGCTGTGCGCTGTGCGTTGCTGTGAGTGTAAATCATATTTACAATATGGCTTAAATGTGCAAACATGCATGCAGCAGCGGCAGCAATAACAACAGCAACAACAACACTCATAAAACGACCAACAACGGTAACAACAAAAGCCTGCATGCCGCATTGATATGATTTATGTCAGCAATGATTTCTTTTGTTGTCGTCAACACAGCGCAGACACTGGCACAATTTGGGCGGCCCGTTGTTGTTGTTGTTGTAACTGTTGTTGTTTTTGTATTATTATTATTATAACAATAAAGCATCAACAGCAGTATCAGCGTTATCTCCATCGCCATCACCATCAGCGAGCACGTTTGACAATGTCGCCATCAATATCAGCACCAACAACAACAGCAACAACCAGTGCGAGTGCGCAAATTTGTATTATTTCGATACTCAGCTACATTGCTGTTGTTTTTGCAATTTCTCGGACGCGAATTTCACGTTACACAGGACATATTTGAGGTTAATTCCGGCTTGTGCGGCATAATTGTTATTGAGGTTGAAAAATCAGACAGCCTCGAGGCAATTCATGAGATATGAGTTTCGACGCAAGAAGTAAAAGTTCGCGAAAGAGCGAGAAAGAACGCAGCCGATTGGAGGAAGCAGCGCACTGAGCGATTGAAATGTGGCAAAGTGCAAAAGGCAATGAAGAGTCGGCGGTGTTGACATTTTCATTATTGGTGCACGCGGTTGTCAACAGCAACGACACCAACAACAGGAATTGTTGTTCTTTTTACGTTTGTGTGGTGACAACGACCATCAATGGCACAGCTGACAAACAACTGAACAGCTGAACCGCTTCACCACGCAATGAAAAACAATGCCAGACAATGACAGCAACGAAATTATAAATAAAACCCCAGCAGCCAGCCAGACTGCGAGCATGAGCCGATAAATGCAAAAGCAACAGCAACAACAACAATAACAAAACTGACAACAGCCATAACACGCACTGACGAGGCTTTATGGAGCCGCGACCGATTATTTGTAATTATTGCATTTTTCAGCGAAAACGCCTAAAAGTATGCAACCAATTTCATGCTACAGATTTTGCTGCTGCTGCGGTTGACTGCGATCGCACGATTGTTTGCAATTACAAAGTAATTAAAAAGAAAATACCTCACGGTATTTTGGGGAATTGACAATCATTTTGCAAGAGATGCCACTTTTTCATGGATTTAACATGGCAGCTACGTAAGCCGGAAAGTTGGCAAAGGAAAATTAATTTAATTCGAATTTTTTGCGAACTTACAGCAAATAGCTTATGAGTGGTTTGAGGGGTAGATTTACATGCCAAAAAAAGGATTTCTCAATGTTGACACATACTTCCATATAAATGCGATTTCGCACCGCCGCCTGTTTGCTTAAGCGTTCATTAAGGTTTTCATATCGTTTATCTGGCTTTTCATTGTCTGCCTGTATGGCCAAATGTCAGACATCCAAATTTCAGTCATGTAAGAACTAAACAAATAAATTTAATCAATGCAATCAATGGAAAGCATTCGTTCAAATTATGTTAATTCAAAAAATAAAGTCATTCAATCAATTACAAAATTCTCACTTCAGTCAATTTAACCAACTCAACCAATTTAATTATTTCATAAATTCAATTCAATCAATTTAATTTATCTAATCAATCAATTTAATAATTTTCATAAATTCAGACATTTAATCAAAATAGATCAACTCGATTTAATTGATACGATTCAATTAATGGAGTAAATAAAGCAATTCAAAAAATTCAACGAATACTTACCTTCTAAAAGTAATTCAACCTATACTCAATTAAATTATTTCGATAAAATCAAATCAGTTCAATATATTAAACTTATTCAATTTAATTAGATAAGATTATTAATTTCAAGCAATTGCATGAACTCAACCAATCAATTTAATTAAATAAGTTAAAGTCAATCAATTCAACTTAATCAATTCAATCAATTTAGTAAACTTAATAATTTAATAAATTCAATCAATGCAATCAATTAATTTCAAACAATTGCATGAACTCAACCAATCAATTCAATTAAATAAGTTCAAGTCAATCAATTCAATTTAGTCAATTCAATCAAAATAGTAAATTCAATTAATTTAATCAATTCAATCAATTAAATTATTTCGATAAAATCAAATCAACTCACTATATATATATTTATTCAATTCAATCAATTAAATAAGTTCATTCACTTAAACCAATTAAATCAACTCAAACAATTTGATCATTAAATACATTCAACTCAATCAATTCAATTTATTCAATTGTATCAATTTATTATATTCCATGAATTTAATTATTAAAATAAAATCAACTCAATATCATTGAAACGATTCATTTAGTAGAGTAAGTTAAATCAATTCAATTAATTCAATCAATGCAATCAATTAAATTATTTTGATCAAATCAAATCAATTCATTATGTTAGCTTTTTTCAATTTAATCAATTAGAAAAGTTCATTCAGTTCAATAAATTTAATCAACTCAATCAATTTAATGGTGCAATTGAACCAATAAAGTCAATCATCAATAAATATAATCGGTCTAATTACTTTCATACAGAAACTTATTTTAATTAATTCATTCAATCACTGCTATCAAACTTATCGAAGCAGTGAATTCAATCAATTTTTTATTTTATTTATTTATTTATTTATAATTCAGTCAAACAAAAATAAATTTTTAACAGACCATCTCATTCTAATTTTAACTTTATTATTTTGATGGTCTGTTAAAATTTATTTTTTGTTTGACTGAATAAATAAATAAAAACTGTAATATTACAAAATAATAATGTTAAAATTAAAAAAAATTCAACAATATTTCTTAAGACTATAAATCTTGGAAGAGAGAGATCTAAGTATGGAATGCGATTAAGTTCCGAGAGCGTCCTAGCAAGAGGAGCGATTTTAGCGCATTCTGTTTTGTTTCTAATCAATCCAAATAATTCAATCCGAAAACTCAATAAAATCAACCATATTAATCAATTTAACCAAATCAATTCAACCAATAAAATCAAACTTATCAATCGAACTTAATTTAACAAAAAATATGAAATCTAATCAATTAAATCTTCAAAACCAATCAAATCGTTTGTAAACTTCTGCTATTCCCACTCACCTTTAATTGTAATAGAATTGATGTAAAAATAAGTTCAACAATCATTTTAATTTTTCTATTTTTTCTTACATTTTCTCTTCTTTGTTTGTGTGTCACCAGAAATACCAAAATGCATATAGATTAAAAATTCTTCCAACTAAACATTTGTGTATTTGCACATCGCCTTGTAGCCGTCCCGCCGAACCTGTTGAGAATGCCAGCTTAATTATTTTGTTGTTGGTGCTGCGCCAACACCAGACTGCAAGCAACAATGGCAACGCCACTGGCACGAACTTATTAATTATTCTAATTAATTTATAAGTTTTGCTGTCGCCGCTGCAGTGTCGTTGCTGCTCCTGCTGCCAGGATATCAGCAGCGAGCGAAAGTTTAAATGGCTTCACGCAAAGTGCAGCACGACTGCTTGCACTGCTGCTGCAGTTGATTAAGTGGATTTGCTGCGCGCGCGTTCGTTGCTCTCGAGCGAAGTGCACTTGACGCTTAATCAGCTGCGATGTGCGATTGCTGTTGTGTGATCTTCAAGCTGTTTCGTTTGCGTTATTCAAAGAAATAGATTGAAAATAATATATAAAATAATTAAACTAATACAAAACTGAATAAACTGTAAATTTTTAAATTTAAATTTGGAATCTATTAAGTGAAAATGCTTAATAAATCACTGCGCAGCGGCAAATCACTGCCACATGGGGTGCCGCAATATGAAAAATATTGCACCTTTGAATGTAAAGCAAAATGGAGTAATTTCGCCAAACATGTAGGAAAATGAAGGCATAAAGAAAGAAAACATGCTTCAATATGCAAACATTTACGCTTGGCATGTTGGCCGCTACAGGCAGCCAACGCGCAGCAGACATAATTAAATTTTTCGAGGGGGAAACGAATGCGTGTAGGAGTCGCACTGCAGGTAACTGTGCGGCACATGTCAAACAGTAACAGCGGCAAATTGTCGAAAAACAAATAAAAAAAAACAAAAACAAACATTGAAGGCAAATCAGTGTGTGAGATGTAGACGAGCGACTGCGTTTGGTAATAAATTTCATATTTGAATTTGTGGCTGGCACAAAAAATTTGTAGCTGTATGTGTAAGTGCGTTAGTGTGTCTGAGTCATCATACAAATAAGTCTGCAAATTTGTGTGTTTCAACAAACCGAAGCAAAGCGTTGTGGCCTGTTTAGTGCCGCAGAAAAATTCAATTTATTTGGCCCCATGCGGTGTGTGCGGCATTGCGTGCTGTGTGTAGTATGGACATCAAAACATACTCATAAATATATACATATATGACGACGAAATATGTACATTTTAGTATTCATATTCCACACCCGCCTTCCATTTACCAAAACACAAATTACTCACATGTTGCATGTTTTGTGTGCACTTTATGCGTTTTTCAGCAACTAACATATGTTTAATAAAAAATAACAAAAATATTACCAAAAATCTTTATGAACCGTTTTGGTTGGTGTTTGCTTCTCATTTATGTATTTTTTGCATTATTTTTTGCCTTAATCAAGAAATAAAGCAAACAGTTTCGTA
This sequence comes from Melieria picta, assembly GCA_964056695.1. Classification (NCBI taxonomy): domain Eukaryota; kingdom Metazoa; phylum Arthropoda; class Insecta; order Diptera; family Ulidiidae; genus Melieria; species Melieria picta. Next base: position 73,361,390 of record OZ057399.1, on the reverse strand, counting down.
TACTCTAAGTTCACTCAGTGGCAGTGAGCGCTGTAATTGAACGTTACTCTGCCTAAAAGTTGGTTTATTGGCCAAAGTTGACTAGTCGGCAAAATATTTTGAAATAATGCAGTAATTTATTTCGGTTTGAAATGAGCTTCTAAAAAAATCAGCATGCCTCATAAGTTATAACTAGAAATTTGATCTTTGTTACGTATACGCCTACAGGAACATTTTCGTTGTTAGTAACTCACTTGAAAAATATTTATTTATTTTTTATTATTGTAGGAATAAAAACACTTCACAGGCAAACACACAATAAAGTTCTATTGAACTCACAAACAGCCAGAGATTTCGAATCTAAAAAGTGCGTCAGGTGGTTCTGTTGCACTTACTGGCATCAGCTGGAAATCCCGAGCGCCGACAAAGTCCTTCAGCACTTAATTTGATATTTTTTATAATTTGTTTAGATGTCTAATAAACTGCAAAAATCCAAGAACCTTGCTTCAAAAAATTTTCATAATCACATATTTTTCAAGTAATAAAAATTGCATGCATGCTTTTCTGCTGTCAGTCGAAATTCTTCACTCAGCTCAAATATTTGTTCGTAATTTGACTAAAACAGCCGAATGTTTGAATGCTCGCATTTTATTGTTTGCACGCGCACCTGACAGCTTTTTAAGCAGCTGTCATTCCGAAATTTGCAATTGCAAAATTAAGCGCAAATTACATACTTTTAGGCATCATAGACTGTACAGTTTTAGTTGAAACTATGTAAGGAATTTGAGAAAATGTGTGAGTTAAGAACAAAAGCAGAAATGGCAAATACATAGAATAAAATTTTGTATAATAAATAGCAGCAAATATTTATGTTTCCATACTTTTAGGCTAATACAAAGTTGTATTCTCCCCATTTAACAGCAAACAATTGACTTGCAATTGATCAAACATTTAATTGCACTGCGCAATTTGCAAATTTATAACTCCGTCTAAACATTTACAATGACTTAAATTGGGCCGACAAATTTATGGCATAATTACAGGCGCACTTTGTGTTTATTGCACATTTTACCGCAGCACCATAAATAATCAATTGCAACTCATTGCTTTATTAGCCACATTTCACATGCTTCACGTAGCGCGCTGCACTTTGCAATGTGCGTTCACTTTCATAAGTGGCTTACGCCTAAAAGTTGCACATAAACCCTAAAAGCGACAACTATAAAAATTGCCCAAATCAAACCTCAAACCAAACAAAACCAAAGCAAACAATTACATATGAAAGCAGCAACCAGCCAACAGCAGATTGTGCAGCTTCATTGCGCCAGCACTGAAGTCAAAAGTGCTCCATATGCCGGGCATTGAGTTTCCGCTTTGTTGATTTCGTTTTAGCACACATATACACACAAACGCATGAACGAAACGAATCGCCGCAAAGTATGCTGCGTAAAAGTCCGTTTAACAGCGAATTGCAGCGGTAGACAATAACAAACAACATGTGTGTTTGACTGTGTGTGTGTGTGTTTGTGTTGCGGCCACTTCCGTCACTTGGTTTAACCGTCAGCCCAGCAATACGCAACACTTTGTCGTTTCCGCTCATCGCTGTCGCAGAATTGCTGGCCGGCGCACGCCACTCTGTGTGTGTGTGTGTGTGTGCGTAGAGTGTGAGTAATTTTCTGCGGTTCATAGCACAAGAATTGATGCATATTTTTAGGGTCAATTGCTTGTGTGCATTTGGCAAAATGCCGCCACCGATGGACTCACAATGCAATGCGAAAGCAGAAAGTATTAAAAAAAAACGTTTGTTCGCTTGTTCGGCTGCTTGCACTGTTTGTTGGCTTTTTGAAAACGTTTAGGATGTGAGAAGTGAGAGTTTTCAAGAGAGAGAGAGGGAGAATACATTTTTGTGGACATTTCTTGTGAGCACAGACACTTCGCCAACCAGGAGCATTGCAGTTCGTTCTGAAGAGAACGTGAGCGCAGGTGAGTGCTTGGCTCTCTTCAGTGTTGATTTCGCGCTCTCACTAAAAATTTTCTAGTCTAATTTTTTTCTTGCCATACGCCGATAAACAAAACTGACCTACATTAAGCTAATTTGCATATGTATGGGGCCCTGTTTTATGAAGTCCAGTAACTGTAACGCACGGATTATGATTAAAAATTAAACAAATTAAAATTACATTCTTGATAACAACTAAAATGTAGACGGAAGTGGCAGCGGTGGGGTAAATGTCGAATAAAAACATTAGAAAATAATTTTTTTTTTTATTTTACATATAAGTAAAAATATTCTTTCATTACAAGAAATATTTGTTCTTAAAGAAAATATTATTTTGTAGTTTTCATAAAAAATAAACAAATTTTTCTCACTAAAATAATATTAATTTGCATTTAACTTGATACAAAAATATTTTTAAACGAATAAATAATAAACAAAAATTTTTAAATCACAAAAATAAAAAAGCGCAAAGAATTTTTTTCTATATGGCACTTTAATTTAATGTTAGTCGAAAATCATAATTTACTTCTTTTATAATTTCTTATCTCAGTAACCATATTTTTCATTTTTTAAAGAGAAAAAACAAAAAAATTCCATTGATAAAAAGAATACAAATAAAAAGTTATCCTTCCCAATACAAAAAGAAATACCACAATTATTTTGTTTTCAAATGGAAACAACAACAAACTTTTTTTGAAAGAGTTATTTTAATTTATAAATAATCCATGTGTTTATGAATTGAAAAAAATTTAAGAAATTGAAAATTAATTTTTATAAAAAAGAAATATTCCATTTCAATAAAAAATCCCAAAAAAAGATCCAATCAAAAAGTAAAAAATATTTATATGTTTATACCATACATCCATATCATATATTCCATAACAAAATGCAATAATTCCACCAGAACAATTTTTTGGATAAACGAATAAATTAAATTAAATTCAGTAGGACATATATATTTTTTAAATAGTTGTTATGATATAATAGTTTTCTAGGAACAATATATAAATATATATATATTATTTATATAAATATAAAAAAAATAAAAAATAAGATCATCATTGAATTAAAAATATATATTAAGTGAAGCAAAATAGTTAACTAAAAATTATTCACAATAAAAACTGAACGTTTATTTTATTTTAATGTGACAAATTTTATTTTTTTTATTTATTAAATATTAAAAAAGTAATACATTTACAATTTTAAGAAATAAGAAATATAGCAACTGGCAACTGAGGCCTTCGGCTATCTTAGTGAATAAATAATGTTAAATGTTAAAAAGTATACCTAATTTAACTAGAAGGTATGTGAATTTGTTAATGTTGCTGGCTGATACTGTTGAAATAAGTTGGTCTATTGCAGGAATATTGATTGCTGTTCTTAGTCTTTCTATTTCATTGCAGTGGTGAATTAAATGTTGCAGATTGATGATTCTTGGTGGCAGTGAGTGTGACAAAGAATTAAAAAAATAAATAATTTTAAATAGAAACGATTTAATGTATAAAAATATACAAATTTTAACTCATTTAATATGAAAAAACCAAATTAATGAAATATTTTGTTAAAAAAAAATTGGAAAAAACAAAAACATGTTCAAAAATAATATAACTTAATTTACAAATAGGTTAAAAAAATAATTGAAGTTTTGAAAAAAGAAAATAAAAATTGAAAACTGATTTTATTTTTTTTATATTTAAACACGATAAAAATAAAATGTTTAACTGTTAAAATTTTTAAAACAATTTTTTACTTTGTCCAATTTTTTTATAATAAATTTATTTAAAAATTTTTATTTTATTTTATTTAACACATTTTTTCGTAAAATAATTTAAAATGTAATATTTTTAATAAAAATATGTAATAATGTTTTGTTTAAATAAAATCATTAAAATTTTTTTATAAAAAAAAATTTAATTTAATTAAAAAAATCAAAATTAAAAATTTAAATATAATTAGTTTTTTACAACTTTTAGTCATAAAAATTACAAAATTCAAATTACAAAAAATTGTAATTTTTCTTGTTTTTTTTTAATTTTGTTTTAAATATAAAATATTCCTGCCCATTCATTACTGTGCTTCCAGCAAACTGCCCCACATAAAATCCCTGTGATTAGCCCACATCTAAGCAGCACAGCGGCACTGTAGCACAGCGGGCGCTACTTCCGTTCTTTGCTCCGCTGGCCACAAATGCCGCCTTCTGCGCCTTTGCCAACTACGAGCCGACATAAACAGAACTCTGCTTACCGGCATTTCAAACGAAAACACGTGCATTTCGCACTCTTACGTTCGCCGACTATAACATTTTTACTCTTACACTGTTCTCAGATACACAAGAATTGCTCTTCGGTGGCAAAAGAGCAACGTTCTGAGCGCGCCAAACAACTGCACTGCACTTCCGTTGCACCAACAGTGGCCAAATCGGCCCATTCTAAGCGAGCAGACGTTCGTTTGCGGTCGGCATTTGACTTCTTGTTGCGCGTTTTTTCGGCAATTTCGCCCAGCAAATTCGGCTGGGGGCGCGAAGTGTCGCATCCCTTTTGGCCAGCGCAAGGGTGCTCGTGCGGCCAATGCGGCTTCGTGTCGCCGCATTGAGTCTACATTTCAAGGCATCGGGTCTCTTTGCGAGCGCACTCGTGTCGTCGTCGATTTCACATACGTCTATGGGTGTATGCGTGAGTCTGTGTGTTATTTTACGCTTGTATAATCAGTGCGTGCTGGTTGGTAAATTAGTTTAGTTTGATTTTGGCGTTCGTTGTTGACGGTCTCTGTGTGCGCTTCGAACGCGTTCGCTGTATTCAATTTACAAAAATTCACTTTCACTGCTGCACTGGCAGCGCTTGAGCTAAAGTCAAATGAGTGTTAAAGATTTTCGAAAAAATTAAAATTTTAATAATAAAAATATAAATTAATTTAAAACGCGCGGTAAGAGAAAATAAATTTGTAAAAAACTGCAACGTGCAGAGAAGTGCTTGAAAAAATTTAATACATGTGTGTTTTGCAAACTGCGCGCCGCCCACTGCAAAGTTCAACGCTCAAAGGTTAATAACAATTTATGCAAATTTTTTATAGCATACTTTTAGGTTACTGTCCATTTGGCGTCACCCGAATTGCGCTGTCAACTTGGCCACTCATTACAGTTAATTTGTACGATGTCGCTTATGCCCCATTTCCGGCCACTACACGCACAATCAAATCAACAAATAGCGCAACACTGCAACAACAACAACAACAACACTAACAAAAATAACGAGTTTAAAATAAAACGCCAGCGTACAGCAAAACGCCAACATGACTGCGCTGGCTAACTAATTTGATGCGCTTTTTGTAGCTGTTTGGTTGTTGTTGTTGTTGTTGTTGCTGTTGTCTAACGAACGCGGCGTTCGTCTGCTGCAACCATTGCTGACTTCATTTTTCACCAGACTATAAAACTCAGTTTTTGCTCCTTTGCACACGCGCCCGGCTGGCGCACTGCTTGCCGCGCACACTAACTGACTGGCTGGCTGACTGAGTGACGGGCGGGCTGCTTGGCCTGTGCGCGCGCCTCGAAGACGTTCGGCGGCGTGCTGTGCTGGCCGGCGTTCCAGTGCAGTGGCTCGTTAAGCGCAAATGTGCAGTCAGCGCATCCGTTACATGCCATGCTTGTCGCTCTGTTGTTGTTGCGCCACTTTATCTTCCACTGCTGCCATTGCTTATTCTTCTCACATCGTCTTCTTCTTCGTCTTGCGCTTTGCTCATCGTGTGCCTTCGTGCATTCGCGGCACTTGCTTTAGTGCAACTTTCGCTGCTGCCCCAAAACGCAAACTGCAAGTTTGCGCAGTTTATGCGTCACTCATACGCCCCCATGTACGGACGGTACAAACTTTAGTCGCGCTGCTGCTGGCTGCGCTGATGCCCATTACTGCCACTGCTCCATTTCGGTGCGCTAGCAGCGCGCTGCCATCGCCAACAGCTGCAGCTGTCTTTAGCTTTGCTGGCGTCACACCATGTCACACCGTTTACTCTGCGCCAAAGTGTCTTGACAACGCGCTCTCCGCACTCCGCACTACCAACTCAGCAACACCGTCAGACCGCTGTGCCTTGTCTCTTCTTCCGCCGCCGCCCTCCTCTTCGTTGCACTTCAACGCCACTGCTGCGTTATGCTGTGAAATTTGCATTTTGTGCGCCGTATCACATTGCAGGCAGCGCGCGCACAAAACTGTGATTTTTCGTTTATGGCCAACGCGCATCACAACGCAGCGCAGCGAATGTCAAAAAGTTATAAAGGCCCTTCGGAGAATATTGGCTTTTCGATATCGCCCAACAATTTCACTACACTCCAACGCCAACGAACTCTGTTCTCTCGGTACGCGGTCTGTCTGCTTGCGTTTGACGGCAAAGTGAAAACGCATAAAATTGCTCCAAAGTTTTGTTTTCCCAACGAAATTCAATACTTTGCAAATTTGACTTTTAAATTTAGTTATGGAAAATTTGACACAAATAAACATTTATTGAATCTACATAAAGTAATTGCAATGAATTTCTTGACGTTTTTTTTTTTGCATAACTTTAATTTATTCGAGATTGTGTTTCTTATGTGGCAGAGTACATACATATTTAATAAATTTTGTAATGATATTTGTTTTTGTTTGCATATTTTGCTTTGTCAGACATTTAATAACATTTTATTAAACAAAATATTTCAATTTTAATGTTTGCGAATTCGCTATTAAAGTCCACGTAAAAGCAAATTAAGGGCAAGAAAATTCAATTCGCTTCAGCAAAAGCTGTGTTGTTTTTATTATTATTAAACTACGAGTCTCATTGAAACTTGGTCTGTAAAGAATTTTGACAAAAGAAACTAACATCGAATTTTTTAAACTCGAGCTTTATGAATAGTTTTGAAACTAAAACTGTGAGCTCATTGAAAATTACTTTGTTCAAAAAAAGTTAGTAAGGAATTGTGGCAAAAGAAACTACCTTTGAATTTTTGGTTAAAAGGATATCTTTCCCGAAAGAAGATAAAGAGGAATGCTCCAAAGTAGACCGAATAAATAAATAAATAAATAAGTAAATATTGGGATTACTTAATGTCAAAAATTTTAGGATTGAAACAATAAGTTTTTGGAATTTTTAAATTGAATAAATATTTTTTTCAATCATAAACTGTCTTTGCAATTTTTCAATGAAATTTGTAAAACTGTTTTATAGTTAAGTATAAAGTGTAGTGAAAAGAAACTCATAGGTATTTTAATAGATAGCTTTAATAATCTATATCTGGCATTATATAAGCGCAATTGGGTTTCACTAGATGGCGCTAGAAAGATAAGATTTCATTGCAAAAAAAATTTTCAGACAGTTTTGTGATTGCTTGACTCGGTTTCGTTTGAGCGCGCATCAAAGATGGACCTTCTTAATTTATTCTTACATCATAAAACCTATAATTTCTTCATCTCATAACCAATATTTCTGGTAACCCAGAAATGTGTTCATTTCGAGAAATCCTTTGATGAGTGATGCTTTTAGGCGATAAGAATCTGGCTTTCTGAAGGATATGGTTTCAATGGTGGACGAGATGTCTAAAATTGACAGTGGGGATGTGTTGTGAGTGATAGTCCAGAACTAAGTTAGACGATGTATGGAATGTGGTTTCCACAAGTTTGAAATCATTAAAAAATAATTACATTTCACAAGGTGACTGTGAGCAGATATGCCAAGATGTTCTAATCTGTAAGCTTCGAACTTATAGAAGCTTAGTGGCAGAAATTAACTTCCAATGGGCTGAAGGCAACGCAGGCTTAACTAAACGTAAAACTTGGATATTCTGAAACATGTTCGTATCTAGAGTACTTTTCTTAAAACAACTAATCAGTTGAGAACCAGTATCGGTGTTCTGCCTGATAGATACCAATGCAAAAAGTTGGAAGTATTTTCCAATAAATTCTGTATGAGTTGCATGTACCAGTGAGGAAAAAAATGTCCTTGTACTTCAATGACTTGTACTGCACTCTGTAGAAGAAAACCGAACTTATATGGGTAACTTTTTCTTCGACTACTTAAAGGATCTTTCTGAAAATTCATTCAAGTTACAGTTCTGCTCCTCCAAGGGGCCAACAACTTAACCCTTTGATTTAACCTGAAAAACTGACTTACTTACTTAACTGGCCATAGCAACATTAGCAGCTTACGACCCGCCGCAAAAATTCTCTGTTAAGAATGGTCAACACTTAATTCGAGGGTTCACAATTTATTTCCAACCTATCCCGCTGTCCATAGAAGAATTATGCTTAATAACTAAGTACTTAATGCCAAGACTTAGCACTAATCACCATTAGGCCCACGCTGCGCTTCCCACAATGTGCTGTGCTTTTTTAATTGTGCTCGTGATTGGTGAAACGTGATTGTCCTGTCGTGTTGCATTGCGTGTGTTGGGTCATGTTGGAGTTGAGCCTTGTCAGCATAACGCGAGCAGGTGAGCAGTTGGGTGGTTTGTTAACTTTCATAGTCCACAAAGCTCATTCAGTGTGAAGCTCAAAATGATTCTGTTAGTAGATCAGATTTGAATTCATTGTGATTTAAGTACTCTCCTAGGGACAGTCACTTCTGCTTAACTACTCAAATCTCTTTTAGAGATCTACACCATCTACAGTAAAAAAGCTCTATGGTCTGCCAAGTTTTCTCTTCTATCTCTTTCATATAGGGAAGGATAACAGATTCAAGAATGAAGGGATTCACAATGGACCCAATGGGAATCTGCCAGTAGAAGTGCTTGCGGCACACTTCCCTTCTTTAACCTTACCTAACCTAAATCTTTCTGAGAGACATTTTCAAATGGCATTCGACTAATTTATGGAATCACATTAGGCAGTGGGAACTCAATTTGCTTTGAATTCAATTACATACATTTTTTAATGTTTTTATTTTTTGTGGGAACGAAAACCAATAATGTCTTTGGGTATTCTCTTAGCTATGATAATTTTAAAATCGAGAGAAAAAAAGAAATTATAGAACAAACACAGCAGAACAGAACTAATTGAATTTTTCAATTTTTTTCACTCAAGAAAGTCTGGTGGTTATTTTGAAGACTTATCTATACAAAGATTAATGAATATGGATTCTGTTACATATGGAAAAGATCACGATAAACAATAAGCAAGCTTCTATAAAAATAAAAAAAAAATAATACATATAGAAAAACATTTTGTTTTTGCATTGAAGAAACTACAAAAGTTTGCTAAACTGAGCCCATACAATTTTTTAGACTAACCCAAGTCATTGTTTTATTCATTCATTGGTCTTTGATCGTTTTGTGAAATTCAGATTAAGAGCCTGAAATATGAACCAATATTTTATATTTGTGATAAATAATAAAATTCAGGGTCAACTATTTCGAGACAAAAGACTTTTTCAATTGTTTTCACTCAAAAATATCTTTTTTGGTTCTTTTGATTAAATTGAATATGGAAAACAATTTTTTTTTAGTTGCAAGAAATTCCAAACCAATGAAACCTTTTTGATTAAATCTAATTAATTTCTTTATAATTCAATTTGTTCTAAAATTAAAATTAGTAATCAGAAACTGAAATGATGAAACATTGATTGATTGATTGAAACAACAGAAATTTTCAACTCTTTCTACTCAAAAATATTTACGCTGTTCATTTGAATTAACTGACATATGGAAATTATTTTCCTGTCTAGTTTCAAAAAAACTCAAAAAGTGTTAAGTGTTAAGTTTTGTTAATTTTATTAAGTTGCGTATGGAAAAATATTTTATTTTCGAGTTGAAAAAAACTCTAAAAATTTGTTTTAGCTGTTTAGTCAATGAAATCAATTTCTTTGTTTCATTGGACATTTGGACGTTTTGCTAAATCCAGATTAGTGATCTGAAATTAAAAAAATATTGATATATCTGCTATAAGTCAAAATAATGTTTCAATTGATTTGAGACACCAGAAATTTGGTACTGTTTCCACTTAACCCATTAAAACCTGACCCCAGAAAGGCTTGTGCGATTTCCATAAAATTTTACACAATCTTATTAACTGACCTAATCAAGAAAAAAAATCAAGCAAAAAATTAATACCATGTTTTTTTTCATGTTTTTCGCAAACATTACACAAATAAACAAAATCAAACATTTGCGGAAAATAAAATGTGCCAATAAAATATCAGCTGCTTGGATTTTGACATTTTCACGCGTTGCGTTGTATGAAAATTGGCAGTGTTTAGGCCCAACATTGCATTCGCGCAACACAAACCTTAAAGCATATTTTTTGTTTAAAAAATAAAAAAAAAAATTTAAAACCTTATTTTTAAATAGTTTAGCATTGCAAAAAGCAGCCCACTACGGGATTTTGATAGGTTTGAAGAATAAGTATTTTTGATTGAATTTCAAAAATTCCCCAAAAAAAACCTTTGACTTTGGATCGAAAAAAACCTATGAATATTTAAATAATTTTCAAATTTGAGTATGGCAGAATCTAAAACGATCAATTCTAATCCAATTCTACCCATTTTCAAGTCGTATGTCTTTATGAATTACTTAATATAGCGAAATTCCCAAACGTTGCGCAAACGCAACGCTCAGGGCTTAGTGGGTGAAAAATATTAATGTGATTTCGATTTATTATTTATTTTTTGTTTATTTTATTTTCCCGTCAAGTTCAATAAAACTCCAAAAGTGTGTTAATTGATTTGATGAATTTGCATAACGAAAATTATTTTGTTTTCGAATTACAAGAAACCGTTAAAGTTAGTTTAAGCTTAACCAATGACATTATTTTAATTAAATACAATTTTGTGTTTGGTTTCATTGGTCAATAGAACATTTTGCGAAATCCAGACTATTGACCTGAAATAAAAAATGTTATATATTTGTGATAAATAATTAATTTGTTAGCTGTATCAATGGCTCTAAGACACCAAAAAGCATTAGAGAAAAGTTAAAAAAATTTGTTATCGTATAATTGTGTCTCTTCCACAAAAAATTTCAAACTTCGTTCCTAAAAACTTATTGCTCTGAAAACTTTAAACAATTTCTCATGTAATTCAATATGCAAATCTTTTAAATACATAACTTCTATTATCTAAAGCTGATAACACTGTGCAAGTCCAAAATTTAGACATGGGGGGGACCTACTGGGTGAGTTTCCTATAGGTATACTGAGTTGAGATCCACCAGCCGTTTGGTAAGATTGGCTCTAGTTTATGAGAAATCCGACTTTGAAGTTTGGTAATTTTCGTCAAGTTTGTCGCTTAAGTAGGTCCTAAATCGTTTCGAATATCGCTTTACTGTCTTCGGCAAGTTTGTAGATATTTTAACGACCAACACATTTGCTTAAGACACCAATCCAAAAAAAAATACATTTATACTGTGTAATTGCGATATATGCATTTTTGAGCGCAGCGCAACGTGGCGTATGAGTGTCATTTAATTATAATTAACACTCACATAATTGACACTCATACGCCACGTTACGCTGCGCTCAAAAATGCACATATCGCAATTACACAGTTTAAATGTATTTTTTTTGGATTGGTGTCTTAAGCAAATTTGTTGGTCGTTAAAATATCTACAAACTTGCCGAAAACAATAAAGCGATATTCGGAACGATTTAGGACCTACTTAAGCGACAAATTTGACGAAAATTACCAAACTTCAAAGTCGGATTTCTCATAAACTAGAGCCAATCTTACCAAACGGCTGGTGGATCTCAACTCAGTATACCTATAGGAAACTCACCCAGGAGGTCCCCCACATGTCTAAATTTTTGAGGGCAAATTTCACGCACAGTGTAATTATTCATAGCCAAATGCTTTGTTATATTTTTGTTATTGTATATATTGGTACATAATTAATTATAATCATCACGTGTAATTATACAAACTCAAATTTTCGCAGCTATCTAATGCAAAAAAAAGATTAAAATAGAACCAATTATGTGGCCGAAATTCATTTCGAACGGAAAGCATGAATTTAATTAAGCTCATTGCGTTAATAATTTAATGCATAATAAATGCCAGCGCCTAAAATTATATAATACAAATGCAAATAATGCAATGCGAATGCAAAAAGTGTCGACAACAGCAAATGCAATATGTGCTACAAAAATACGTATACACTTTTTTGTTTCAAAAACTAATGGCCAAAACGTAATAAAATCTGCTAATTAACCAAATAATAGTGCAATAACAACAACAAAAGAAACAACAAAATTCAGTTTCAAAGATTGTGTGTGTGTGTGTGTGTGTGTCAGGTGCCAGCCACATTTCCGCTAACAAAATGCAAAATGTAAAATTAAACTCACACCGAACGGCAGACGTGGCGTGTCGAGGACATGCAACAAAGTTGCCGTTTTTGTTTTTTTTATTCAACAGTAGAGCAACATACACTTGATGTTGTTTGCCTAGTTGTTGTTGTTGTTGTTTTTGTTGAGTGTGTAAGTGAGTGAGTACAAGTGTGTGTGCAATTCTGATGACTATTGCTTAATTACCACTTCAACACACATACATACAGACACACAAACACACCAGCAATGCCACAGACATCTGTAAACACACAAATGGGCCAACATGCGGCCGCATAATGGTAGCGAATGTGCCGCCGAACGTGTTTTTGGTGGTTTCAAGTGGCGAACACGCAGCATTGATATATAAATTTGTATTTTTTTTTATATAACTACTTGCATGTTTGTATGTATAAACGTTCTGTTGCATTTGTTTGCATTTTGGGGTTGTAAATATTTGCACAATGAAGCAATTTGTAACAATTCGTTTACTTAAAGTTTTCCCATCCAGCTGCATTAATTTAGGGCTTTAAGTCGAAACAGGAAGTCTATAGTCGCAAAAAGACTATAGACTTCAAAAGAAAATATAGTTTTTTAAGTACAGATAGAATATAAGCTTTTGGTTGACTTTTGTACGGTGATTAGTTTATTGTGTCAATGGAAAGAGAGTTGTGGATGGACAAAGAAAAATTTCGTTGGTCCCCATTTTAATTCCAAGAAACACTGTACTCATTCTAAGCTCAAAAATGTCATATATCAACGGGTTTTGATCTTACTTTAACTGGTGTTTTTTGGCTCTGACTTACTAGAGTCAAACTTCCATCCTGATTTTGAACAAAAGAATTTTAAGGACCTCAAGCTGACAATTTTGGCCTGACTATGACCAGGAGAGTACAACAACTCTATGCTGTTTCTTTTTACCTGACTTTGACCAGAAGAAGTCTAAGAATCCTATTTTCTCTCTTCTGAACAGATCTTTAATAGAAGAAATCTCAAAAATCTGACTTTGGCCCGAAAAAAGCCTAAGAACCCAGGCTGGCACTGCTGACCTGACTATGACCGAGAGAATTTTAAGAATCTTAAACTCACCTTTCTGTCTTTAGTGTGACCGGAAGAGTATAGAATTTCTTATTTAACTTTGATCAGAAGAAGTCTAAGAACCGCAGACACACCATTTTAAGTTTGGGAACTATAGGCCAACCCTGATTCTGATTTGAATTTAACCAAGAAAATTAAAAGAATTACAGGCTTCAATTATGACCTGACTTGGACCAGAAAAATAAAAAATATTCCAGACTCACTATTCAGACCAGAGTTTGACAAGGAGTCTAGGAATCCCAAAGTAACTTTTTTGACTTGAATTTGACCAAACAAATTATATGAACTGTATGCATTATGAACTGATTTGACCAAGAGAAACCAAATAATTCTAGGCTCATTTTTCAGACCAGACTTTGATCAAGAGATGTCTACAAATACCAGACTGACCCTAACTTGACTTGACTTAACTACGAAGAGTCTGATAATCACAGTGTGTCAGTGTCTCTCAGAACAAGTCTAGTAATCCCAGACTACCCCTACTGACTTGACTTTGACTATGAAAAGTCTAAGAATGTCTGAATCACTCTTTGGCCATAAGATTTACAAAAATTCTACGCTCACTCTTGTGACTTAACTTTGATCTCGACACTTCTATGAATCTAAAGCTCACTTTTGTCAGCGGACTTTGACCTGGAAAAATCCAAAAATCCTTTGATAGCCTTTCTGATTTTGATTTTTACAGGCAGAAGTCTAAGAAATCCGAGCTCATCTTTTTGGCCAGACTGGATATAGGAAAAGTCTTAAAACTTTAGACTCATCCTTCTTCAGTCTCAGTGACAGCTGGGTACATTTTAAAATAACTTTGGTTGTTCACGGGTTAATTAGTGAAGTGTCAACAGCCAATTGTGGTATCAGAATGTGTCCTTATTTTGTGAGTAAGTTTTCTAATAACCGAATCGTCTTTATTTTGTGCTCAAGTGAGCTCTTCATAAACCAAATCGAAACCAAATCTATTCTGAGTGTGTTCTGTATTTCATAGAAAGATTTCGTTGAGTAAGGAAATTCCTTTTTAACTACTTAGGTTGAATGGCACATTGTACTTTTAGCTTATAAAAAGGAAAACAGTATAAAAGGATTAGCTGGCAAAAATTATTTTCTGAATCCTAGATACTAGTTTTTTCCTACAGGTTGCTTGTCAGTATTTTTTCACGGAGTTTTTAGTTTCTGTTCAATTCTTGTAAGGAATTATTTTACTATGTTTTTCGTTTAAATTTTCGAATTTAATATTAGGTTCCAGAATTTTTCTTGTCGGTCAGCCCAGTCACTTTAAATCAGTGGAATATGATTATTTTTCCACAAAGCCTCCAAGGACACTGCTTCTTTGCACTCAAAAGCAAACAAAAAAACACAGCATACATTAAGTCAGAATAACAGTAAAAACCATGCACACAAAACAATAAAGAAAGCGAGTGAAACAAAAGGCAGGAACAAACATGACATTCACCTTCCATATACACAACTCCCCAGCTGGTCATGCCCACGCAGCAACGTTGCCGCTGCACGCCATCGTTAAGATCTCACAATTTGACTCGCCACTTCTGCATTCCTCTCCTGCCCGCATTTTTGACTTTGTTGCACACAATTTCAACTTTGTTGCACACTTTTTCATTAGCAGCCACTCCACCACAAACGCCATTGCACGCTTTCTTTGCCTTCCGTCTCGCCCCGCTCGCTTTCAACACAGCTCATACATTTTCCTGCTGACGGTTTTTTTTCGTTAAGTGTTTACGTTATGAATTTTATTAACGCGGCGTTACACAATTTTTTTCACTTCTTCCATACTCCTTTTAGCGTGTCACAACACACACATAAACACACACACACACACATGCCCACTTCCGGCAATGTTGCCAGTAATTACACGACACTGCTATCTGCTTGCCGCTGGCTGCTGGTTTCAGCGCTTGTTTTTGTTTTTTTTTATGCCGTTGGTTTGTTGCATACTTTTGCGCGCGCGCACTTTGCCTATGGTTTGTTTTTTTTTCTATTTTGCTTGCGTGCTGCTGTCTATTCGCTGCGTGCGCCGCACTTGCATGAAAAAGTTTATTTGTAACAACATTTTCATAATTTCATATCCATCTTATGTGTTGTTGTTGTTGTTGTAAATTTTTTTGCATAATTGCAAATTCATTTAGCATTTTTTCGCTTTCCGCGTTTTTTTTTGTTTTATTTTTTGTCGCTGACGTTGTTATAATTTTTCTGGTTTTTTTTTTGCTTTTATGCTAAGTGTGCATGTTAAGTGTGTGTGTGTGGTTAAGACTTGCGGCTGGCGAAAGTTGTGCGCAGCAATTTGCTGCTATTTAACCTAAACATTTTTCAAATTGTTGTGGTTTAAAATTTGTTAAATTTTATGCAGCTGACATTTATAATTTTTGTATTTTTTTTTAAAGATAATAAAATCAAAATTTTTTTGATAAAGTTGCAGCTGACAGCAACATTAGTTATTACGCATTTTCTGTTGAGGACTTTAATAGTTTTTATGAATAATAATCATAATGATTTTGACAGATATTTGGCAAAAAATATAATTCATATGTTTGTGTTACACTTTGACTCGATAGTTAATGCTTTAGTTGGCCAGTCAGAAGGTCACAACAGGATTATTTCTACAACTATCCCATGATAACCATTTGCGAATAAAAGTGTTGCTCATAAAAAAGATCCCAACTCAACGTTTGGAATAAGCAAACAAATTATGATTTATATTTTCTACTCAGATACGAAGTCGAAGTCTTATCAGATTCAGACTCAGACTCAGCAAACAAATTGTGATTTCTATTTTCCACTCAGATACGAAGTCGAAGTCTTATCAGGCTCAGACTTTCCTTGTGACTACTCTGTGTGCATCCGAATCACGTTTAATACCATTGACACTGATGTGTAGAAAACCAACTGCCATGGCTTTTTGACACCACAGGACATATTCAGATTTTTTCGGAGGTTGGATAGATTTAAAGCAAATTAACAAGATTGAGGTTCCCTGTTGCAGTACAATGGACTTATACTCTTTCTGAACGCTGCCTTTGACTATTCCAAAAAAGGAGATAAAACTTGTTTGATACTTTCATATTAAATAGAAAATTCGATCAACTTAAGAAACACGCAAAAAGTTAAATTTTTTTAGTTTGATGCAAAAATCCTTATTTGAGCTAAGGCAAATATTCAGAAAATTCAAATTCAAAAAATATAATGCTTTACTCTTTTCATGGACCTAACTTTCCACAGTTGAATTCCTCGCATCTCAAATGACCTTAAAAAATTTCGGGCTTTAAAGAAACATACATTTTGCTTCTTTCTTGTGTCTAAATTAGCGTCCAAACAATTGTCTCGTCTACAATCCAAATGTTCACACCGCAAGTGACCTTCAAAAACCTTAATACATATTATGCTTTACTCCTTGAATGTGTCTGAATTGGTTTATCATAGACGCTGTTGAGCTTTAAGCGTACTCAAGTGTGCTTTGCAAGAACGACAAAGTGACAAAGAGAACAAACAAAATTTGCAAAATATTTGAAAAAAAAATTCTGCGACGGCAGCTGACAAAAAAAGTTATGAGTATGTAGGCACAAGCACGAATTAATTTACATGTCAAATATTATGACACAATACCAAGAAGCAAATGAAAAAAATTCCCACAGATCCAATAAGAAAATGTAAAAGAAAAAGTAAATATTTAGATACAAGAATCGCGTTGTGGCTAATATGAAGTTGAAGGTATGGCAACGTGCAACGTAGGCGAGGGAAAACGAGTAAAATGCGAAACAGGCACTTGCGAGCAATAACAAAGTATATTACGGTGTGCATAATGCAGAACAACAACAAAACTGCAGAACAAAACAAACCGCAAGCGACACACAAAGCTTCGGTACAACGGGGCGTATGATCATCTTCATCAAAATATAAATTTTTGTATGGCATGTTATATGCTTTAAACCTGAACATGAACAAATGCATGCACAATTATATAAATATATATATAATAAGACACATGTATGTATTTATACAAACATACATGGTCACACAAAGTGTGAGTTCAAAGCGAAAGAGTGCAAATGTCTACGCAGTGACGCGCTGGCTGCCTGTCTGAGAAAGAAAAAAAGAACCTTGAGTGTTGAGCACGCGTGTGTCTGTATTGCATAATGCATAACACAGACACACACATACACATATTCAAACAAACTTTTTTATATGTATGAATGTATAGGAATAACATCACTCGGTTTAAGCAGAAAATGGGTTAATAAAATGCAGGAGACGATCACAATTTCGTTGCACAAAGCGTCAGTGAGCGCTTTAAGCTTGTGAGCATTGATGCGCTCAACTTGCAGCCACAGACATTTGTACATGTGTACTGTATGTAAGTATTTCTTTGGAGCTTATATTATGCGATTTTGTGCAGTGCAATGTGTTGTGTGATGAAGTGCGCTGATCGCATGAGTAGTGACGCTGCGGGCTTTTAAGAATAAAATTAGCTTACGTTAGGCATACAAAATGAATGAGGCAGCATAGTCATAAAAGCATAAACTGTGAATAATTTCATGGATTTGAGTCTATTGACTTTTACTGAGTTTTACACACATTGGATGTAAAACAACATAAGAAAGCATGAAGGACACATTAATGCATTTTTTTCTTGTAAAAATTCGTATCATTTAAATGATTTTAGAGAAGAGTTTAACTATTTTCATCTTATAAAAAACTTAATAGTCTAGAAAAAAATGTATCTTAGCCGTTTATCATACGTAAGTATCTCTACAAGGGGACGCCAGATGGCAGCTCCATCGGTTAGGATTGCTGCTAGGATTCCACACTCCGGCAGAACTTCAATCGATTAACATCATCAACACAAGTCATAGGCCCTGTTGAGACTCGGTGCTCTTTAATGATGAAAATAAGGGACAAAATTGTCTAATAGATTAACTTGGAAAGAGCTCACTTAGGCATTGATTGACCCATTGTGTCAGCACAGATTTGAAGTGGTCTTTGCCTTTTGCTTCTATTAGCAAGAACAGAGCAGTACCACATCAGGCGCAGGACACTTTCCTTTCATTTATCGAAGCGCACATATTTCAGTTAGGTAACAATTGGCCCATTGTGTCAGTTTCGAAGTGGATGTGCCTTGAGGTCAAACACTCCACATGTGTTGGTCTACTAGTGAGACGTGCAGTCGATTGAATTTATTCTTGCTGGGTTTAACTTTTCAGAAGCACTGTGTCTCATCCTTCTTTTAATCAGTGCAGAACAGCAACACATCAGGTGCAGGACACTTTCCTTTTCATTTATTGCAGTGCAGATACTGCAATGTTCATAGAAGAAAGATTGATTCAAAATTTAGAAAATACAGTGTGAACCATTTTTGATTTAGGACCTTCAAATCTAACGCTGAGGTGGATGTTATTAATTTGAAAAATGTATATTCATTACAAATAACCACACCTTCCAGGACTTCAAAAAGGATTTTGTTTGAAATATATATAAAATTTTCTCTCGCTTTCATATACAAAAATGTGACATTTTGATTACTGATTTGAAAAATTTATATTAATTACAAATAACCACACTATCTAATATACCTTCCAGGACTTCAGAAAGGATTTTGTTTGAAATTTATACCAAAATTCCCCTTGCTTTAATTTACAAAAATTTGATATTTTGATTACTGTTTTAAAAAATTTATATTAATTACAAATAACCACAATACCTAATAAACCTTCCAGGACTTCAAAAAGGATTTGTTTGAAATTTATATAAAATTTTCTCTCGCTTTCATATACAAAAATTTGACATTTTGATTACTGTTTACTGTCTAATATACCTTCCACGACTTCAAAAAGATTTTGTTTAAAATCATACCAAATTTTCTCTCGCTTTCATATACAAAAATGCGACATTTCTATTTATTAATTACCTATTTCCACACTATCAAGACTACCTGCCCGGACTTCAGGAAGGAATTTGATCCAAATTTATACCAAATGTAATCTCACTTCAAATACAAAAATTTTACATGCCCCACAAGTCAATTTTGATTGCACTGCATGCAATGCGTTCACAATAAATTTATGATTTTTTTTACAATTCTCTTTTCTAACATCAAATGCACAACACACATGCCGACATAACACACACACATACACACATTCGTTATAGCGAAAAAGTAAATGTTTGTTAGCTGTGTTCAATTGCAGCTTTTCGCAAAATTGAAAAATGAAATCGAAATAAATTTTATGGATGTAAAATATTCTTTGCTCAAATTGCATTCGTGTTGAACTACGCGCGAGTCAGTCAGTCAGTCAGTCGAAATGCGCGCACAAATATATTTCGCTGAGCTTCATTATGTTTTAGCGTATTTTATGTGTGTGTGTACGTGACGGTACACGCACACATACACACATGGACATGTGTACTATTGCACATAAATATGCAGCAATTTGGTTCATTTTGAGTCTTTGACATAGCAGCTTTTCACTGGTATTCGAAATTGATGCATTCGAGTACGCGAATTTATGGCGTTCAGTGCTGAAATGGAATATTTTTGTTTATCTGCATTTTTAATAAACTGCTTTCGGTGTGAATGTTTAAACATTTGCAGATCGATAAGCGATTATGGCAAAGTACTCAGTATAGAGTTTTTTGAATGGGAAGTTTTAAAAATCGATCCGAATGGCGAAAATATTCGACAATTTTTTATAGCACTCGATTGTTCTAGTTTAGTTTATATTTAAGAACAGATTAATGAACGGACTTGTCTACTTTCGGTCCGTTTATTTGGTTTCTTTTGTCTGTTGTGTTAGTCTTAGTTTCTATAATAAACCGAATCATTCAAGCTTTCAAGACAAGCTTTCGCTTGTCTGCTGAGTTAGCTTCTTCCTTTGCACATCCTGCTTACATTATCAAACTGGCAGACCCAACAATTTGTCAAGTATAATAACAAAAAAAAAATAAATACAATTTAAAGCTCTTTGGACTCAATGAAATTCTACTTTCATCTAATTTGAATTTCTTCTTCTTCTAGTTTAGTTATCATCTGACACGAAAAGTCTGTAGCCTAAATACTCAGTTGAAAATTTTCACTACCTTTGCTTTGTTCTTAAATCCAATGACCTTTTTCCATGAATGATCTTTTTAGGTAACTCTTGCGTCCAACTACACTTAGTTCTGCTCATTGAAATTGATTGATCCTTTGTCAATTTTAATAAATTTTTCCAACTTCATTTGAACGGTTTTCATCTTAACTGATCTCAATATAATAGGGGTACCGCTTAATTCGTGCGTTTTTTTGGGAAAATTGAAGCTTTATTGTGACAAAATGGTTACAAATTTAGTATTCAAAGTATTGTCCATCACTAGCTATAACTTTTTCCCATTTTTCTGGCAATTCACGAATACCCTTTCTGAAAAATTCGGCCGGCTTTTCCGCTATCCACGAATCGATCCAATTTTTTACTTCTTCATAATTGGAGAAGTGCTGGTCAGCCAGGCCATGTTGCATTGATCGGAAGAGATAGTAATCGGATGGCGCAAGGTCTGAACTATACAGCGGGCGGGGTAGGACATCCCATTTGAGCGTTTCAAGGTAGGTTTTGACGACCTGTGCAACATGTGGCCGAGTATTGTCATGTTGCAAAATTACCTTGCCGTGCCTTAGTTCATATTCCGGCCGTTTTTCGCGCAGTGCTCGGCTCAAACGCATCAATTGTCGTTGGTAGACTTCCCCTGTGATCGTTTCATTCGGTTGCAACAGTTCATAATAGATCACACCCAGCTGGTCAAACTTTTTTGGCTGTCCGGGCCGTTCATCGTCCTCCAAGTCAAAATTGCCACTTTTGAACCGTGCAAACCACTTCTGGCACGTACGCTCAGCTAGAGCATGCACACCATACACTTCCACCAAAATACGATGACTTTCGGCAGCCTTTTTCTTCATATTGAAGTAATGAAGAAAGTACTCCCCGCAAAAGCACTTTATTCGTTGTTTACGCTTCAGCTAAATGACACATACTGATTCTGAAACTATATGACAATAGCTTTCCAACACATATTTGGAAAGGTGAATCACTGTTCACAAAATCAAGTTACGCCATCTGTTAGAAAACCGCACGAATTAACCGGTACCCCTATTAATATTTTGAAATTACCAATTTATATTTCTTAACATGAAATGATCTTTTCTGATTTCAATAAAACTTTTATTAAATGTATTTGAAGTTTACTCCAAATTTATTAAATTTGTCTCAAGCTTAGTAGATCTTTTCTGATTTTCAATGAATTGTTTATGACTTAAATTAATCTTTTCTAAACTTTAATGAATATTTCTTAACTACAATTGAAATTTTCTTAGTTATGATAATTTTTGCTAGTAAATTTTAGTAAATTTTTTGTTTACCTTTTATGGATTTTTGATGACTTAGATAATTTTTCCTAAACTCTAATGAATATTTGTTAACTAAATACAACTGATATTTTTTATAGTTAAAATCTTTTTGTTTTGCTAATTAAGCTGATCCTTTCTGATCTTTAACTGATTTTTTATGACTTAAATCAATCTTTTCTAAACTTTAATGAATATTTCTTAACTAAAACTAGGATTTTGTTATAGTTATGATATTTTTTGCTAATTAAGCTGATCTTTTCTGATCTTCAGTGGATTGTTTCGACTAAAGATTCTTTCTTTTGATGTTCAAAATTATTAATTTCACTTTTATTGATTTTTCCTGCATTTCAATCAACGTTTCATCACTTTAAAGGATTTTTTATGTAAATTGATTTTTTATAATTTTAATTCATTTTCAAAGGAAGTTCTCTTCATCCAATTGTCAGTCTCTTGGATCCTCAATTGATTTCAGTTCCTCCATAAAGGACTTTTCTACTATAATATCCAATTTTCTTTTCCCTATTCTCTCATTCTGACTTTTGATTAACTTTTAAATTAAATTTAAATTCTTGGCTACTTGTTCTGCCCAAAAGCTTAGATTGCTTGCTGATAGGAAGACTGAAAACCAATTTGTTTATTATGTGATGGTTAAGTTGAGCCTCGAACCCAGGACCTCTCGATTCTCTGGAGTGATCGAAGTCACTCGGCACTTATACGCGCTGGTGATTACTGTCTGTTTTCAGCTAAAACTGATACTAACTCATATTTTTGGGTCATTATAAGTTCCAACTGAAATTTCTTCATCTTCAAGCAGCTGTTGAAATTCTCAGGTGATCTGTTTCTTCAGAGGTGATTATGATTTTTTTTAAATTAAAATTGATCTCCTTTCTTTGGAAACTATACCTATAAAGATTTCAAATTTTTTCTCACCACTTATCCTTAGAGGCAATTATGATCTTTTTTCAAACGAAATTTATCTCCTTCTCATATCCTTTTACCATTATAAGTTCCAAATGAAATTGTATCACCTTCAAACAGCTGTTGAAATTCTTAGGCCATTTTTTTTTTGTGAACTAATAACCTATGAAAGTTTCTAATTTCTCACCATGCATCTTCAGAGGTGATTATGGTCTTTTGTCAACAAAAATTTATTTCCTTCTCATATCCTTGGACATTATAATTTCTAGAAGACAATTTTTCATCTTCAAATAGCTGTTTAAATTCTCAAGCCATCTGCTTCCGGTGAACTAGTAACGTATGAAGGTTTCTAATTTTTTCTCACCACTTATACTCAGAAGTAATTATGGTTTTTTTTCAACTTAAATTGATCTCCTTCTCATATCCTTCGAACACTAACAGTTCCAAAAAACATTTCTTCATCTTCGAGCAGCTGTTGAAACTCTCCAGGTTTCTAATTTTTCCTTGGCTAAGTCTTATCTCCTTAGAAAGAAGCATATTTCTTCTACTCACAGATTCTATTGTCTCAGTTTTTCTTTGTTTTTAACTCACATTTTCTCTACTTCTTTCAATTATCGTTTTCCTTGATGTTTAGTTTTAATGAATTTTTTCATATTTTTCAAATTGCTTTCAGTCATCTATTTTTCCCTTTCATAGTATTTCTTTTTATTATTATTATTTTGTATTGCAATACAAATTTCCATTATTTACTATCAAAAATTGCTTGCTTCCAACAAAAATTCAATTTTTCTCTAACTGTGTTCCATTTCTTGGCATATTTTCAGCAAAATTAGCACTTAATGCGACCATAAATAGAATTGCAAAACAAAAAACGAAAACCAAATAAATAAATGAACTCACTTCAGTTGATTACCAGCAACGTTCCTTTCGGCGGTTTGGTATGCTAATAACGTGTGAATAGATATTTTTCCATTAAAAATAGCTACAAAACTATTTCAAGGCTTTTATGCGGTTAACATACACAATCACACACACACACATACACTTACACACCCTTCTAAGTGCAAGCGCTTTTGACTTGCTTTTTTCATGCCTTTTAGCTGCTTGAACCGGCATTTTTGCCTAGCCCCCTCCTCCTGACCCCCTCTGCACCACACATTCTGGCTGTCTTTGCTGTTCGCAGCTAGTTTCAGCTTCATAAATAAACGAGGCGACGCGACGTTCGCGTGACAAACGCAACTCGAGCACGCCAACATTAATGCAACCTTTGCATTCATTTGTTATTCGGTTTCCGTTCGGTGCTGCGCGCTCAGACAGCGCGTCAACAGTCGATTACTGCCGCATTGACAGCTAAACAGCGTCGTATATAATTTTCGTATTGTGCCACAACGCGCCACTCACCGTTGCAGCAACGCGCACCGTCGGCCGTTATGTCATGGCGTTTTTTCTTTGCCACGTGTTTGTCGCTTGCATGCTCATTACTGATGTTGTTGCTGTTGTCGAAAATCCATTGTTTTGTCATTTAAATGCGCGATTGACGGCCCAAAGGCGATAAACCAACAAACCGTGGCACGAACGAGGAAGCGAGATGAAATGCCCCAAATGTGAGTCAGGCAACGAGTTGTGGAGGGCGGAGTGAGGGGCGGCGCGGGCAGGAATGGACTTAAAAAGCACCAAACAATGACAACCGTACAAATCAAAATGAAAATGTTAACGACACCAGGCGGCGCTTAGCACCGTTTAGCGTGGCAAAAGTGTCAAATATGGCGGTGCTGTTAATGGCGTTGCCACATTATGGCAAAGTGGATGCGGCACAGTGACAAAATGAGTCGCTGCTGAATGCGAATCGCATGCAGCAATTGACATTTATGGAAATTAAGCAACGAATGCGACGCAAAAACAGCACACAGCGAATGGCAGGTTGGAAAGGATGGAAATGAGCTGAAAACGGGCAGTTAGCCAAAAGGGAACGGCACAGGTGAAGATTGAGTAGCGAGTAGCTGGGAAAAAAAGCCACAAAACGAAGGCGAATACAAGAGATTTAATTTTCTGCTTAAGCGCACCACTTCCGCTCGAACAGCGCCGGCCGCACCGGCACCGGCGGAAGTGGTGAATAAGCAGCGCATAATTGCGACACAACATGCCAAGTTGCTGCTGCCGTCAATGGGCCGATTTATGGGGTAGCGTAGTAGTGGTGGTGGTGGGTAGTGGGTAACGGTGTTGGTGCTGGTGTTGGTGGATGAAAAGTGGATGACGTGAATTTTCGGGAGGAAAATTTAGATTAATTGTTGTATGAAAAATGAAGGTGTTGAATGTCAACGGGTGAAACAAACGAAGGGAGAGAAAGCAGATAGAGAGGGGGAGAGAGTTGTTGGTGCCGGCTTGACGTGATGTTTGCTCTACTTAAAGCCGGTGAACGAACGCATTTTGGTTTTTACTGTCTTAGTTGGAGATTTTGTTTTCTTTCAGTTTAGCTAAAAATATTTGCTTTGAAATAAAGTAAAATTAATGAAATTGACTGGAAAATAAATGAAGGTTTTTGGGTGAAAACAATGGCGCACACAGGAGGGTTGAGGGTTAAAGTCCCCAAACAAAAAAATTTCTTTTTCAACCAGAGACCTAAAATAATTAATATCCATATTTTTGGAAATAAAAAAATTGCCCTAATTTAAGAAATTTCTAAAACTATTGTTTTATAATAATTATTCCCAGTAAGAAATTTTTTATGTGACCTGTAACTAATATCATGTAATAAATATTTTTGAGTTGCGTAATAACTGTTATAAGCAGGGAAAGGATTTTTAGGACCTAAAAACCTATAGAAAAGGCAAAATAAAATAACAATAAAGGCACGGAAAGGCACTAAAAACTGCCAAAAAGGAAAAAAGGGCACTATAAACTGCCTAAAAAGGTAAAATAGGGCATTAAAAACTGTTAAAAAGGCAAAAACAGGCAATTAAAAAAAAGAGCCGTACTTGTATCACAAAAAAATAAATAAAATGTTTGCGCTAACCGAACTTTTTGATTTTGGCATGTTTTTTTCTTTAAATTTTCCACTGCACAACAAAAAATAACGGCTTAGGAATGATCAAATTAATGTAAAAACATCGATAAGTTAACGAAATTGCAATGTTGCTACTTAATTTTTTTTAGTTTCAAGGTATTTTTGCGAAACAAAAGGTGGAAGATATTAAAAACAAAAGAAAAATAAAACGGCGCTCGACAAATCTTAAAAAAAGGCATGTTGTGGCATTTATAGGTAAAATAGGCACTTAAAAAGGCATTTATGGGTGAAAAAGGCAAACTGCCTTTTTAAGGCAAAAAAAGGCAAAATAAAAGTGGTATATTTCTAATCAGGAGGACCTAATTCGTGCTCATTTTCAATCAGAAATGCTCTATCTAGCAGCAAACAAAAAGGTAATTTCCACAAAATCCTTTCCCTGGTTATAAGAAAGAAATGTATTTTTCGTTGTCGAAAATTATTATTTTGGTTTTTTTTTACGTTGCTTCATAACCTTTATTTATGATTTTTTTCATTTACGTTGCCGATAACTATTATTTTGAAAAAAAAATTTACGTTGAATTACCACATTTTGCTTATGAATTGATTTTAAATTGTTTCAAATTGACAAACGCAAATTAACTGCAGAAATCTAAATTCCACCAACAACTAAACAATTACAAATCAATTAATACTCAAAATGTGGTAGGGCAACGTAAAAAAAATTTCTTTCATAAAATTTATGAAGCAACGTAAAAAAAAGTTTCTTTCAAATAATAGTTATCGGCAACGTACATAACAAAAAATCATAAATAAAACTTATAAAGCAACGTCAAAAAAAATGCGAAAATAATAACACTGTGCAAGTCCAAAATTTAGACATGGGGGGGACCTACTGGGTGAGTTTCCTATAGGTATACTGAGTTGAGATCCACCAGCCGTTTGGTAAGATTGGCTCTAGTTTATGAGAAATCCGACTTTGAAGTTTGGTAATTTTCGTCAAATTTGTGGCGTATGAGTGTCATGTAATTATAATTAACACTCATATAATTGACACTCATACGCCACGTTGCGCTGCGCTCAAAAATGCACATATCGCAATTACACAGTTTAAATGTATTTTTTTTGGATTGGTGTCTTAAGCAAATGTGTTGGTCGTTAAAATATCTACAAACTTGCCGAAGACAGTAAAGCGATATTCGGAACGATTTAGGACCTACTTAAGCGACAAATTTGACGAAAATTACCAAACTTCAAAGTCGGATTTCTCATAAACTAGAGCCAATCTTACCAAACGGCTGGTGGATCTCAAATCAGTATACCTATAGAAAACTCACCCAGTAGGTCCCCCCATGTCTAAATTTTAGTCATTGTAGTCTCCTGATCCGATCTGCTCTGAAATCATTGAACCCTTTTTAGCACTAAACTTTTCATACTCAGCGCAGCAATTCATAAAATTGATAAATCATTTAAACTTATTGCAAAATTTGCATTCGAAGCGCAAAAATTTGAACATTTCACAGCTGCCACATTTTGAATTCACTCAGCAAAACCAAATTTACATGCAAACACATTGCCCTGGGAGTGAGCTTAAAACTTACATTCACTACTTTTGCTACTTTGAAATATTTCCAAGAAAAAACAACAAAAAATTAACAGTTGCTGCTAACAAAACTACAACTTTAGCCACTATTCGTTTAGTTTTTCTTAATTTTTTTTTCATTTTTTTTTGTATATTTTTGTTTTCAAAATAAATGTAAACATTGCAGTTAAATATTCGCCGGGATAACACAAAATGTAAAAGCAGCAAACTTTTCATTCGCTGCCAGTCTTTCTAAAACTGTTGAACTATTTCTGCGAAAGTGGCAAAACTTGCCAGATAATACGCAAACTCATTTCGAAGACGTGGCCAAGCTGCACAAGTGGCCAGCAGCGTCCGGCAAGCGGCAAGCAATAACTTAAAAGAAGCCAAAAGATGTGAATAGAGAGAGAAAAAGAGTCGAAAATAGCAAAGAGAAGAAATTGTGCGAAGAAAGTAAGGAATGAAGCAAAACGACACGAATATCGCTGCTATGCTTTCAGGCGTCAAATTAAGACTCGAGCAAAAGTTTCTGCAGCGGTCGTGGCCGGCTGCTGGCTGATGTTGCAACGTTGCCTCCATTACCCCATTAAACTGCACACAATTGCTGCTCTAATTAAATAAATATCCGACTTTGCGTTTCTTTTCGACGCTGCATGCCAGCTGCTCCTGCTGGCGTTGCTGTTGTTGTTGTTGTTGTTTTTGCTGCTGCTTCTGGCTACGCTTTGATGCGGCCGCGTTAAATGTCTTCATTATGTGCCGCTTTTAGCGTAGAAACTTTAGCTGTTGAGCCCAAGGCTATCAATCAACTGCACACAGCCTGCAAGTATGCAACACTTTTGCGCTGTTATCGTATGGCAATTGTTTTGAACATTGTGTGTTGTTGTGTTTGCTTGTAATGTTTTTAAAATGATGTCAACATGTTTGTGGTTGGCATATGTTGGTGTGAAAAAATTAGGTTCGAAAGAATTTGGTTTGGTGGTTTTGATTTGATTTGGACACAAAGTGATGGGGATTGCGATTAATTTATGGCGACTGTGAATAGTTGTTTTGATTTTCTAAGAAATGTACGATTTATGCATTAAATAATTTGTTTTTTATTTTAAGAATTTTTTTAATTACATATATTATTTTATTTCAATTTTAGTTTGTTTTTAATTATATGAATAATTTATGATTATTTTAATTAATTAACCAATATTAGGAAAAATTTTATATTATTTAAAAGTTTCATTATTTCAAGATTCCATTATACTAAGAATCAGTGACGCATCTAATGAGGGGTTTTTGTAGTTCAAACCCCCAACTATTAGTTGCTTAAAAAAAATTTTAGGTGACTAATAGTTGCCTAAAAAGTTCTTTATGATCCTCACTCCTCCAACACCACCCAAATTGAAATCCTCTATGCACCACTGCCGATTAATTCAATTAATTAATTCAAACTTTACAATTTCATTGCCTTTCTTTGCTCCAATCCATGTCCAACCTTAGTCCGAATGTTGCTGCCGCTTTCTGCTCTATGCTGCTCAGTGTTTGTTGTTGCTGCTTTCATTCTCCCCGAACTTGCCTCTATTATTATTTTCCATATTGCCGCCGTACATCAACTCGTGTTTATCTTTATAGCATTTTACCCTCTGCTATTTCTATTCTATTCGCCTGTTATCCTGGTTTGCAATTTAATTTCATGCGCTCCATTATTCCATTTCGCCATAGTAGCTGCTGCCGCTGCTGCTGCGCATTGGCCACCATTGGCAACACTGATAAGCGACAATTACCCTTTTTAACTAGTTACCCCGCTGCCCCGCCAAACCGTTGCTGCGCTGCTGG
The DNA here is from genome assembly GCA_964056695.1 of Melieria picta. Lineage (NCBI taxonomy): Eukaryota > Metazoa > Arthropoda > Insecta > Diptera > Ulidiidae > Melieria > Melieria picta. The sequence continues at coordinate 73,332,344 of OZ057399.1, read as the reverse complement.
CTGTTGTTTTGTAATTTTCATGGCTTTTGTTTTTTTAGTGTTTGATGCTTTTGCTTTCTTTTCGTGTTGTTCTATGCTCGAGCGCAGAATTTGTTAAACGATTAGCAGCGCAGCGAGTCCAGCTTTCACTCGATGGCAGTTTGTTTGTTTGAGTGTAGAGTTGTGTGCGCTGTGTTTTTGTTAGCTTTATGTTCAAATTATTTGGCTTATTGTTTTCTATGGCTCGTCCAGAGCGCAACGAGCTTAACTCGCACATTTTTTGTGGTTTGTTAGCTGCTCATTTGATACTTTTGTCCATTCACTTTTCCAAAAGTCTGTCAATGTGAGTGTATGTTAACTGCTCATTTGATACTTTTGTCGATTCACTTTTCCCAAAGTCTGTCAATGTGAAACTTGATCTTGATAACTAAAACTATTAAATTTTCTATTTACAGCTCAGGCAGCCCAAAAGCAGGCAACAATAATTGTGCATTGAATAGACAAAACATGTTCACAAAGCTATGCCATATTCAAATGTAATAACAACAACAATAATAACTGTGCAAAACGTGTAAATAGCCCAGCAAGGCTATCAATAACTGCGCATAGTTGTCACCCGACAGCAAATATGCATGCAAATGTACAAACAGCAACCAAGTGTAACAAAGTATAAAATTTGCAACGGTCGCTTATAAAATCATCAGTGAAAAAACAAAACCAACAACAACAGAAACAAACAAGGAAGCACAACAACAAAAATATAGTTTTTACGTTAACCTTTTTTCTGTCGTAAAGCATGAGCCAACCGCACATAATGAAAATGAAACGGAAACGTAAAATGCCGGAAATTTCATTGCTAATTGCCGCAATTTGGTTTAACAGCTTCTGGCTGCTGCTGTGGATGGGCCAAGTGCACGGCACGCATATGCCAGATGCGCACGCAGACGGCGACGATGGCGGCGGTCACGATGGCGCCGGCAGCATGGAGGGCATGGCGAACGGTGGCGGCCATAATATGCCGGAAGAGTCCGAGGAACGCGATCACATTGCGCATCATTTTGGTACGTAGAGGGGATAATTTAAATAAATTAATGTGGTAGGAACAGGAGGAGAGTGAAGCATTGTTTGTCTGGATGGTAGGGTAGTTTGGGGGTTATCACCTGGTTGCGCCGAGCGGATTTGGTGCATTAATCTAGGCGCGTAGAAATTGAATTGGGGAAGAGCACTATGCGAATGGGCTCCAACGGTGTCGAACGAAGAGGACGGGAACATAATTTTATGAGAAAGAGAGCAGAGTGCTTGACTAACTCTCTCACTGGTAAGGTGGCAGCACTGGCTTACTGTCTGACCGGCTGCCTTTCTTTCTGTCATCATGGCCATTCAACGTTTGCACTGCTTCAAAAAACCACCATGAATTGTTAAATTGAATTGTTGTTGGCAACTTTGCGTTCAGTGCATGAATTCATGTCTCTAAAAAAATTTTAAAAATTTCCACTTTCACGTTGGTGGTGAAAGCATCCGATCTTTTCGTTTTGCAATTTTGTTTCCCATTTTCAACAGTGCATAATTTTAATTACATTCATAAAATTTTCACCTTCGCCATGCAGACAATGCAACTTTTATGGTTTGCGCTTTCATTGTTTGCCCATAATTGACCAAAAATGCATTCAAGCTTGTTGCAAATTATATGGTAAACTTTTTTCTACACTATTCACTCATGTGAAACTCTGTTATTCTCTAATTAGGTGCAAGAGTTTGTGGTTTCCATACGGAATTCTTGCGTTCCAATTACACTGAACATAGTTCAGTAGTTGGTGCCGCGTGACGTATGAGTGACTTATCAATTAAACGCGGTGCAAAAATTTTAATACAAATGAAAAATATCATTTATTGATTTATTGCAATAAAGTTTTGTACAAAACATTCAATTTCCTTGTTACTGAATTAATTCTTAAAGTAATTCTTAACTCTCAGAATACATAAACCTGCCATAACTAGCTGCCACATGCAATGCCTCAATTAACTGCAAGAAAACTTTTCGCTGCACCACGAAAAGTTGTTCGGTATATCTTGAAAATTACGCTAAGTGATTTTTCATATTTACTCATACAACTGCATTGTATTTTTTTCTCATGAATCTGCACATATTTCCTACATACTAGCTTTGCCTCTTCTTCCAGTCAGCCTACGTCAGCAAGCCATACTTTCGTTGGCTTTTACAGTTATTTAATTCAGTTTGGCATTCATGGCATACTCAAGTTTGATAAATAAAATACCTGAGCGAGTTTAAAACGTGCAACGGCTCGCTGCAGTCGGCACGGAAAGTTTTTCAATTTTGAATAAACATGGAATTCCTGCAAGTAATTTTAATTAATTGTTCAGCATAATATATAAATGGGAAGAATGATGAAATTAAATGAAAAAAATTTAATTTTATTAAATTAAAATTTAAATTAGATTAAAAATTAAATTAAATATAGAAATCCATATGAAATTAATTTATTTAATTCAATTATTAAACTCATTTAACTAAATTTTAATTAATTAATCAGTATAATAAATGAATGGGAAGAATAATAAAATTAAATGAAAAAATTAAATTTAATAAACTAAAAGTAAAATTTGATTAAAAATTAAATAAAATATAGAAATCCACATGAAATTGATTAATTAAATTATTATTATTATTATTAAACTAATTTGACTATTTACTATAATTAACTGTTAAGCCTGAGTACGTAAGTCTCGTACCAAAAGCTCCGACAGAAGTCATTAGAAAGCAAACCTAACCTTCATCAGTTTATGACAATTACACAGTGACCCATTAGAACACCAATCATGGTTCTGAAGTGGTCCATTTTATTGAAACAATTTCTCTAAAATCTAACAATGTCTGGTTCCATTTTAGTGAACAAAGTTCTCCATAATCTAACAATATTTAAAAAGTTTAATAACGAAATAACTAAAAGGCTTTGGAGCTAATTCAATGTAGCACATAATCACACAATATTGCTTTATATGAAAATAATTCCTCCTATTTTTTTCTTAAATTAAGGAAACATTTAAATTATAAAAATCTGCAATAAAGCATCAGCGCACATGGCAGCAACACATGGCAGACAGGAAATTTGCCCTAATTCTGTTTTCATGCGCCCCGAAGAAAGACGTTTGGAACGACCAATGTAAAAGACATTTAAATAGATATTAAAGTAATATTGCATAGCAAAGCGGAAGTGACTGTGCAAAGCGAAAGATGTAAATAGAACAAAATTAAAAAAAAAACACAGCAAGTAGTGAAACAACAGAAAATTAAAAGTAGAAATAAAGAGAGAAAGACATGTCGAATGCACAAATCGATAGTCAAGTGCAGTAAAGCATGAATCAGTGAAGCAATGGAATTGAAAATACAGATACTACAAAATGGCTTTTGAGACTACAAAATGGGGGAGAAAGCTGAAGTTTTACGTGTACATACAAATCTTTAAAAATATATAAATGTAGCATTAAATTAAGGTCAGTGGGGCGTATGAGTGATATTTGCTATTAAAGTAGTGCAATTTAACGCTGTTGATACTACAAGCACACTGAAATTCAATGATATGTTTAGTTGACCTTGCAAATAGTAATTTGTATTATAAATTCAAAGCAAACATTATCGGCAAAAAATCAAAAATAAATTTTCTGAAACGCACTGCAAAAATCGTAGCGAAAGAATTAAAGCAAATGTACTATTTAAACTCTGACATGTCAGAAAATAAAACAATCGAGTCCGTTATTACAAATTGTGTCACACTTTTGATTGTTCTAATATTACTAGTCGGCCTACTAGGCGTATGATTATCATTTAATGCAAACTGATAAAAATAAGTAATTTAAAATTCGATAACAATTCCCAATCCCTTTAAAGTAATTTCGGCATTCTTCTTTAACAACAACAAACAACAAAAATTATCTAAACTTCTCACTTTGCATTTGAGACTGCGGCAACTTGAGAACTTGCAACAATACCAAATTTCCATTCTCTCGTACACACACACACACAACTTCAATCAATCAGCGCTGAAATTCAATTACAGCTCAAGTCATAAGCACTCGATACATGGCGTTACGTTTTGTTTCAAGCATTTATGTAAAAGCTGACATTCGTCAGGTTACTCATACGCCATGTATGTTTTTTGTATGTACGGGTCATGCATTGGGGCCATGTTGCATTTAATATGCGCTGCGCTTCTTATACCTTCTTCTTGTTGTTGTTGTAGCTTTCTTTCAATTTCAACAAACTTGCAAACTGGCAGACGGGCAATCAAATTTGAAAAGTTTCAACATCCCACAATTCCCCCTCCAACACTGAACAGTTTCGGGCCATGCACACATTCACATGTTGTTGCACTTTTTATTGCATGTCAAAACGAAACAAAAAAAATTTGTATGAAGAAATTTCGAAATTCTGCAACTACTTGGACGTGATGAATGCGCGCCGCACATGCAGCGGTCACTCCGCCACTGTGGCCGAGGCACGAAGCGGCAGCAGCAGAAAATTGCCATGTCCGCCAGTTAGACACACCGAGCAGTGCAGTGCCGAAGGAGCATGCAATGTGTCCAAAGTGTCAAGTGCCATTCATGCACTCATTCATTCATTCATTCATTCGTTCAGTCATTCATTCGGTTATTCATTTGTTTGTGCGGTCATTTGTGTGTTTCATTGTGTGCAAGTGTGTGGGTGTGAGTTTGTTTGTCCATTGCGACCACTTTGTGCGGGCCACTTTGGCGCACATAGCGCGCTACATTTCACAATTGACAGGGGCTAAGGGTTTGCTGAGTGGAACGTTAAAGGTCAAACAAATGATAGCACGTTCGTGCTGCAGTTGCTTGAGGTGATGGAGGCCAATCAAATAGACTTTATGTATTTTTTATCTACAAATTAGGTGGCAGCAGTGAACATGGGACCTTTTTTTTACTTACTAAATAGTTAAATAATTTTCAATATTCTTATAATTTTTAATAATTTTGTATGAAAATCCATGTCAAGTTGTGTGTTTTTTTATAAAAATTATTTTTTAAATTATTAAAATCAAGCGATGACTTCACAAAACAAAAAAAACAACACAAAAAGGCTTTGACATCTGAACACGTCGTACGTAGCTAATAAACCCGGAATACTCAAGACATCCAAAATGACTTCAAAGTAATCTTTTATCATTTTATTGGATCTCTTGCAGAAAATCTTGCGTAACTTGTACTATTTCAAAGACAGATTTAGTACACAAATTGCATTTGTACGATGACTTCAAATGAGAATTTAGGAAGTTTGAATTATGCGGGCATTCTAGTGTTAAGATGAACAAAAAATTAAAAACAAAAATTAATTTTCATTGGTGAAAAGTTTAGCAAAGCAAGAAAATTACAACTAATTTTTATTTTATATGGACTACTCTATGTTCTTCGATTTTGTACCAACCGACGAAAGTTTTAGATGAATCAAATAAAACAAATTAAAATTTATAATACACTGATTCTAAATGCTTATAATTCTATTTCATGCATTCTATGTTCTTCGACTTTTTAGACAAAACAAATCAATAAAATCAAACTTTAATATGTTTTTTATCATCTTTGCTACACACATTGATACACTTTTGGAAAAAACACTAAAATTGACAATGATTAATTTTCCAAAACACTTAAAACATTGTCATAAGAATTATAGCTGCTTGAAATTGTATTATTTTCTCTTCGATATTAATGGCAAAAATGCGCCGAGGCCAGCAATGTTCAAATGACTACAACAGCGGACGCTGTAATTTTACGCAGCTCACAATGAGAAACTGCAGCAGCACGTGCGCGGCCAGCAACAACGCAGAATAAGAATTGATGTAATGCAACAGCACAAAAATAAAATACAAGAAAATAAGAAATAAAATACGTAAGCCAACTGGTAAACAGTGCAATAAGGAGGTTTGTGGGTGCGAGCCAAAGGCGAACTTACGTTATCACATCACGTCAGAGAGTCTTTAAGTTTGATTTTGATTGCACACACCAGCAGCAGCAGCTTCATTCACATCGTGTGGGCGAATCGAAACGCGCTACACACACACACACACACACACATCAAAATTTACAGCACTGCAGCGGCGAGCAATAAATAAAAACGTAAACGTAAATGCCAGCAATGCAACACTAAAAATGCAATTCGGCCAAAAGTGGCAATGGTAATCGTATTCGAGCATTGGTGGCAGCAACAGCAGCAGTTGCTGTTCTCTGTTGACTGCAATTGCACGGAATGTCGACTTGTGGTTTGTGCTGTATTTGCAGCACTTTCAGTTTTATTATTTTTTTTTGATGATTCGTTTTTTAAGTTCTTTGGCATTTCTGGTTGGCTTTTTGGGGGCCAATGTGATATTTGCATTTCTGACTGCACTGCGAATTCATAGCAACGAAAATGCATACGAGAAAGTGAAGTGCTGCACTTGCAGCGAGTTAAACTTTCATTTTTAAAATGTAGTCAGCTATTTTTTGGTACATATGGCTGAGGTCATATTTCATTGAAAAGGCTGTGGCACATATTTCATTTGGCGCCTAAAAGATGATATCGCAATCAGCACGTTTTTATGGCTAAAATATATTCTTCTTCTTCTTCAACCTGGTCAGATGCAGCTAAAATTTGTTCAAGTGTGATTAACATACTTTTAGGCTCCCGTTTAAGCGATAAATTAATGCATATTAACACTTCAAAGCCTAAGCTGAACTAAACAAATATAAGAACTCATATTCAGTGAATCAATTTGAAGTAAATTTCAAAGCTCTTTTCTGAACGGCAAAAGCAGATTTTCCTGCTCGGTCATTTGCCACAACATCACGTTCAGGTGCGACTAGCATACTTTTAGGCTCTCTTTTAAACGATAACATGATGCATACTTATTAACCCTAGAAAGCTTAAGCTGCACAAAACTGAAATAAGATATCGTCATCAGTGAATCAACTTAACCCTTATTCTCATACCCAAACTTACTAACGTCGTTTGGCACCCGGGGTACCCGGGTACCCATTTCATAAAATTTTTAAGTTTTCAATATTTTGTTATTTAAAAAGTGTTTATAACATTTTTTTTTCTAAAATATACATTGTTGTTGAGTATTTGAGAAAAAATAAAATAATAAAAAAATAAAAAATAAAAAAAAAATAAAAATAAAAAAAATAGAAAACAAAATTTTTTAAATATATGATTTGTTTGCTTTTCACCTAAATAACGAGGATCCGGAAGGTAAAAAAAAATTTTCATTATTTGTCAGTTTTTTTCACGAAAATACATCGCAGTGGGCACCCGGGTACCCGGGTATGAGAATAAGGGTTAAAGTCAATTTGAAAGCCCTTTTCTCTTTCTCTTTTTTTCCTGGTCTGTCAGTTGCAACTAAATCACGTTCTTGTGCGACTAGCATACTTTTAGGCTCTCTTTTAAACGATAAAATAATGTATATTAACCCTTCAAAGCCCAAGCTGCACAAAACTGATATAAGATCTCATCTCCAGTGCCTCGCAGTTCAATTTCAAAGCTCTTTTCTGAACGACAAAAGCAGATTTTCCTGCTCTATCAGTTGCAACTAAATCATGTTCGAGTGCGACTAGCATACTTTTAGGCTCTATTTCAAATGATAAAATAATACATATTAACCTTCCAGAAACAAAACTGAAATGACATCTCGTCATCAGTGAATTAATTTGTAGTAAATTTCAAAGCTCTTTTCTTAACAAGAAAAGCAGATTTTCCTGCTCGGTCATTTGCCACTAAATCACGTTCAGGTGTGACTAGCATACTTTTAGGCTCTCTTTTAAACGATCAAATCAGGCATATTAACCCTTAAAAGCCCAAGCTGCACAAAACTGAAATAAGATATCGTCATCAGTGAATCAACTTAAAGTCAATTTGAAAGCCTTTTTCTCTTTTTTCCTGCTCTGTCAGTTGCAGCTAAATCACGTTCTTGTGCGACTAGCATACTTTTAGGCTCTCTTTTAAGCTACAAAATAATGTATATTAACCCTTAAAAGCCTAAGCTGCACAAAACTGATATAAGAACTCATCTTCAGTACCTCGCAGTTCAATTTCAAAGCTCTTTTCTAAACGACAAAAGCAGATTTTTCTGCTCGGTTATTTGTAACTAAATCATGTTCGAGTGAGATTTACATACTTTTAGGCTCTTTTCAAATCATAAAAAAATACATATTAACCCTTCACTGTCTAAGCTGCACAAAATTAATATAAGAATTCATCATCAGTACCTCGTAGTTCAATTTCAAAGCTCTTTTCTGAACGACAAAAGCAGATTTTCCTGCTCGGCCAGTTGCACCTTAACACTAGAATGCCCGAAAATCTGACATACCTAAAATGCCCATATGTAGTAATTTTGACTACATTATTGTTTACTGACTTTTTTTATTTTATTGTTTTTTAAGTAGCAAATATGAATAAATGTACACGAGATGAAACTAAAATAAGTATTTAGTTTTTATTTTTTTATGGTTTTTTTATGGTGTAAATCACGTTTGAGTGCGACGAGCATACTTTTAGGCTCTCTTTTAAACGATGAAACAATGCATATTAATCCTCCAATGTCAAATCTGTCTTCAGTGCTTCATAGTTCAATTTCAAAGCTCTAGTTTTTCACATTTCTTACACTATTTCTCGAAACTGTGAGTTATTAATGTTTCTTAGTAACTTCGGGCAAGGCAAAAGTTTTACTGGCAGCAATAAAAAGTATTTTATGCTTACATGCTGCACTACACAATTTCAAGTCAGTTTTATTTAATTTTCAAATTACAAGTTTTAAATTAACTATTATATCAAACTCTATGCACTTCAATGTGTACAATCATACATACACACAAACACACGTATATACAAAGAAAGACACTTGTAACCGACTAAGCCAGACTAGAATGCAAATACAACGCTGACTGCTGGCTGCTGGCTCTCATGGCACTACCAAACTAACACAAATGCTATACTGGCATTTTGTCTTTCCTAACACACATACATGGCAACAAAAATGAAGGTATATAGCAGTGTGTGTGTGTGTGTGTGTGTCATGAGCACTTGAGCAGCATTGCTTTGCTGCTGCCTCACTTGGTTCTTGCTTAATTTAACTTTTACTTTATATCACAGCACATACATGTGTGCTGAGCATATGTGTGCGTGTATTGGACACACACACATGCACACATTTGTACATGCTTGCAACCAGACACATTGCCATCTTTATTTAAATAGTTTTGTGCTGAGTTTTAATCAAATTTTGTGTCTGTTTGCCGAAACTGAAAATGCCACCGCCAAAACGACAAACAGTGGAACGAACGAATGGACGTACGTACCAACCGCATTCATTGGCGCCTGTACAAACAAACATCAAATACATACGTACATTATGTGCGTATTTCACTCAACTCGGTAACTATTCAGTTCATATGTGTTAGTAGGACTTGTGTGTTGGCTCGTTGGGTGGTCGTCAATCACGCATTCAAAACATACTCGAATATGTAAATTTAAAGGCATAAATAACGAGCCAGATAGGTAACCGTATGCATGCTAGTTGCCGTGTATCTTTAAGTAGCACTTTACATTTACTAATATGTGCAGATTATTTGAGACTTCAATTTCAAGCGCCCACGAGCAAAGCTCCCACTTTGTGACTTTCCACAATCAAACTAAATATTGCCAGAAGTTACTTGCCATAAATTACATACCTAAGAAAATATTTTCATATAATTTAAATTGCTCGAACTAAGGAACAAATCTTGGCGCGGGCAATTTACAACACAGCCCAACAGCGCGTATGAGTGATGCGGTGCGTTAGTCAAATTCATCAGCCTGATAAATTGATTTGCATGCTCTGCAAAAAAAAAAATTCAAAAAGATAAAGCAAAAACTGACGTAAATCCACTACACCGGAAAGTCGAAAATACAGCACAAAAATCAATTAAAGTAAAATACCAGCCAGCGATGCGCAATTGTTGCAAGTTGCTTTCCCATTGTGTGGCGCTCAATCGCGGCTCGTGCTGGGATTTGGCAATATTAGCGTGCACACAAAAAACATGGCAGCAAAACAATTTTTCGCTAAATTGAAGCATTCACCTTGCACTAACTAACAAAAAAGTAAGCAAATCGCCTAACAACAGCAGCAGCAAAAAACAATAATAGCAATAAATGTGGGTGCACCGAAAAAAGTTTGCAATATTTTGTCCACGATTAAGTAATAAATCAACGGCGCCCCCCTAAAAAACCACGCCATCGCTATTGCCCGCTGAACACACAAAAAATATATAAATTGTAACAAGCCAGCAACATTGCGTCACGATGGCACTGAAAATCCGCATAAACGCTTTGGAGCGAGCAGCAGGTGTGCTGCTTCTCAGCAAGCGGAAGCAACATTTTTTCTGCTCAGTATCAGTTTTTCTATTCGTTTTTTTTTTGTTCAATTCTATGTCGAATATTTTTTGCGATTGTCGACATTGGCTGTGAGTGTGCGGGGCGATTGTGACGTTGCGCTGTGCTGTTATTTTAAATTCGTTTTCGTAGTTGCAAGTAATGCAGCTTAAGCCAACGAAAAGTACGCACAGGTGCGCAGTGAAAGGGGAAGTGGTGCTGCTGAACTTGTTAACTAAACTTGGTCGAGGTGATGTGTATTTTTCTCTAGTCGGAACAGCCTAGCAAACATAGCACTCAGGGAGAGTATGTGTCCATTGTACCGGGACTTGAAATTGCCTGTCAATTGCAGACTTTCGGAGAAATCTAAGCCAAGATAATGAGTTACATAGCTAATGGGAGAAAAGTTAATAATTCGGACTGACATATGCATAGTTAAAAATGAATAGAACTCAAAAAGAGTGCACTGCAGTTGGGTTATCGCCCAAAAGGTTCGATAATGAATTCTGCAAACCGGAACTTAGGGTCAGTCTCAGCAGTTTACTTTCGAATGAATGTTCCCCAACAGGATAGATTCGCATCATCTGAGAAGATGGTAGAATACAACCCATTGCAAGTTTAATCTTCAAATACAATTCGCCAGAGAAGCCTGAAAAGTTATCAGCTTAGACTTTAAAACCCTAAGATGGCTGACTGCAAATATGACTAACTAAAGCTCGTGGAGTATGAAACTTGTGGGCTATGACGTTGAGATACTGTGACAGCTACAGACGTGGTCGGTCTTGGCGAGTAACATGAGTTGCATTTTGGTACAAACATCCATGCAAAAGGATTAGTTGTGGACCATTAAGCTCCAAGACCTACTTTAGTTAACAAATGATAAAAGGGAGTTCAGTGACTACAGCAGACCTTTGAACCACTAATCCTCTTGTTCTATGAAACGAAAAGGGGCCCGATTTAGTGGCCTAATTCGGTGATTTCACAACCGGGGTCTTGGTAGCCATTCTAGAAATTTTCACACCCCATTGGTAGAAAGTCAAATATAGTCCGGGAGAATTTTACTGTAGTTAACGAAAACAAGAAGGGACTTGAATGACTACGGCAGACCTCTGAACGACTGATCCGCTTCTACTCTTCGATTAGTTACCACTGCTTCGGTGAGTTACCAATCGCAGGTTTGTCGTTCTAAAGATTTTTCCAACCCCATTGATAGAAAGTCGGTTAAAGGTCCGTGAGAATTCTACGTTAGTTAACGAAAGATAAAAAGGAAGTCAATGACTACGGCAGATCTCTGAACGACTTATCCTCTACGTCTATGAAACGAAATAAGCCTAATTAAGTGGCCCGCTCCGGCGAGTTCATAATTGAAGGTTTGCTGTTCGAGAGATTTTCTTTCACACTCCGTTGATGGAAAGTCGTGAGAATTCTCAAAAGTCGAGTTGAGTTATTCGAAAGATAAAAGGGATATCAGTGACCACAGCCGACCACTAAACGACTTATAGATAAAAAAAGATGCCCGTTTTGGTGAGCCTGCAACTTGCTTCGGCGAGTTCCGAACAGATTTAAGTCGGTTTAAGTCAATGAGAAGTCGGCATGCCCATAAAAAATCATAGATACATATTTATGAAGATTTGTACCTTTTGAGAAAAAATCTTTGCATTGACTACACTGCACAACAGCATGTCTGTTCCATGGAGTTTTTTACATGAATCTAAATCGTGTTTCCACGCTGTTTTCAAAACCATACTCCGTTTTTATGTAACAGCTCTAGTTTTCGCAAAAAATGGGCGTGTCACTTTTTCGAATTTTCTTCGACTTTTTTCACATTTTCGACATGACAACATTTCACGCCAACTTTTCTGACATTAATCAATTTTATGCGTTCTAAATTGGCGTTGTAATAAGGTTTCAAAGTAGGAAAATATTGAATTTCAAGACTTTTTTCTGATGGCGAAAATTGTACGGATGTTTCATAAATCAAGTTACAAAGTATAAGTTACATAAGTATAAGTAAGAATATCTTAAGAAGAAACATCAAGCAATACAACACAGCCAAATTATTTGGCGGAATACAAATTCGCATCGAAATAATAGCAAAAATGTACCATAGCCATTTTCATCACTATTCATACATTTTCTTTAAAAAATTAAGGGCCTCAAAATATGAAAAGTTTTTAATTTTTTTGTTTCGAGCAATTCGAAATCTTTTTGTTTTTTGCTTGTATTTCAGACTCTGGATGGATCATATAAAAGAGCATGTTTTGAGGCCCCTAATTTTTTAAGGAAAAAGTATGAAAAGTGATGAAAATGACTATGGTACATTTTTGCTATTATTTCGATGCGAATGTGTATTCCGCCAAATAATTTGGCTGTGTTGTAATGTTCGATGTGTCGGCTTTCATTATACACCTAACTCGTTAATTGATTTACGAAAATTGTGTATGTTTTTGACTATCAAAGAAAACACTTTAAAATTCCATATTTTCCGAATTTGAGGTCCAATTACCGTAGCATTTTAAAACTTATAAAAATAAGTTGCATCGGAAAAGAAGCCGTGCGGTGTTGATAATGCAACGAGGTGAAAATCATGTCAATCGGTTTTTTGGTTTAGAAATTGCGATCAAAAATATAAGGAAAAAGTAGAGGAAAAACTGAAAAAATGACACGGTGCCTATATCTCACTAACTAGAGCTGCTAGAAAAAATATGAGGATAGATTCGAAATCAGCGCACCCAAATGAGTAAGAAACAGTAGAAAAACTCCATGCAACAGAAAAAAAGTGTGTTTTGTTGTGCTGTGCTATCATAAGTATTCGCTACTAACATTTTCATAATCAATACAAGTATTAAAACTTAGTTGGCTTACGGTGCGTATACGCAATTAAAATATGACATATTGCTACATATAAGTAAGAAACTTGTAGAATGAATGTAGAAGTATTAAAAATTAGTTGGTTTACGGTGCGTATACGTTATTAAAATATGACATACATCCACAAATAAGCAAGAAACTTATAGAATGAATGTAGATGTATTAAAAATTAGTTGGTTTACAGTGCGTATACGCAATTAAAATATAACATATTCCTGCAAATAAGCAAGAAACTTGTAGAATGATTTTAATTTTTCACTTGGTGTAGTTTTTTTCTACTCAATTTTTTTCGAATGCACTTTCTTGAATATAAGACTTCTTCTTCGAAACCATGTAGCGTATGAGTAACTTTAATTCAGTGGTAGTTGAAAGGCGTTGAAACATTGAATTTGTGAAATGTTTTGGCTCTGAAGGTCTTCAAATTCAGTTGGAAGGCATTGAAATGTTGAAATTGTGGAATATGTTGTCGTTTAAGGTGTTACAAAATAATTTAAACATCTTCCAAATAAAGCTGAGATTTTATTTCATACAATAATATAAAATAACAAAATAACATTTAATATTTCTTAGATTAATCTAATTCCTGTCAGAAAATCGAAATTGCAGCAGTTCTCTCCTTATGACTTTAAACCTTAACAGAATAAAATACGAATCAACTTTTTACATTTTTCTAAATTTCTTTAATGTTTTCTAAATACCTTTAAAGCATTTCTCAGCCCCACTTTTGGGCCTTCAAATAAGCTTAGCTGGTAATAACATTCAAACAATAAACACGTTGACCTTGACAAACACACAATTGGCGTCTAAGTCACACGCACACACATTCTATCCCTCCTAAGTCTACTCGAATGCCAATTCCGCCGCTGTTAATAACACAATTCACATTTTTCCATTCTCAGCTGTCACATGTACTTTCATTGCTAGCGCCGAACAATCACCTAAAGTGGCTCGCTGCCACCAACACAAACAAACACACACACAAAAATATTGTCGTCTATTGTAGCTGAGCAGCGGATTGGAGTTGGTGTGTAGGTGGCTACTGCGACGCAGTGTGACAGACTGCGCTGAACTGCTGCTGGCTCGCAACTGGTTTGATCAGATGAGCACAAAAGCATACTAAAACAGATTTTCTTTTCATTTCACTTCGTTATTTCTAATAATTTTGATCATATATTTTCATTTGCTTTTGAAATGCTGCGCTTTGCTATGCTCGCCGCACTCCGTTCCTGCGCGCTGCCAACACTTGAGGCCGTTTGCCTTTGCTGCAATGTTGTGCGCCACATTACAAGCGCACCGGTTGATGTATGTTCGTTTGGTTGGTTGGTTGGCCGTTGTTTTTGTTATTGCTGTAAGTATTGTCGTTGCGTGCTCGTATGTGTTTGTGTTGTTCTGCTGCTGCTGCTGCTGTCGGGTGCTTTAACCATTTGGTTTTGTTTTGTTATTGTTACAGCGCTCGCCATGTTTCAGTTTCATTTTAGGTGTTTTTGTTTTAGTTATTATTATTATTATTTGCAATGGCAGAAATATGTGTATATGTGTGTGTCTGTGTGTTTGTGTGGTATACTTTTAGGATGCTCTAAAATATGATACAATAAATAAATCTGCTTTAAATTGGAACTTGTTGTTTGTGCTGCTGTTGCTTGTTTGTTCATTGTTGTTGGGGAGCTGCTGTTGAGAGTTGTTGTTTACTCTGATAGTAATTTTGCTTTGGTTTTTGGTTTTTTCTCGGCCATTGTGTAGAAAAGTAAAAATTTCTGCTTTGAGAAATGTTTTGTGTTTTTGTTACTGTTTCTGTATTTGCTGCTCTTTTTCATACTAATAAACACTGTTAAGATTGAGTACACACACACATATAAACAAGCAATATTTAACCCTTGAGTGGGACGATTTGCTTGAAGTATTTTTAGGCTTCGATAGTGAAAGAATTCACATTAAATTTCAATGTTAATTTGGAGTGAGTATAACAAAAAAAGATTTAGTACACACATACATATAAAGAAGCCTTGAACGGGCCGTTTTGGTTGAAGTATTTTTAGACTTCGATTGTTAAAGAATTGATATTCAATTTGAATGTTAATTTGGAGTGAGAATAATAAAAAAAATATTTGGTATACACACACATATAAACAAGCAATAGTTAACCCTTAAGTGAGACGTTTTGTTTGAAGTATTTTTAGACTTCGATATTAAAAAAAATCATATAAAATTTCAATGTTAATTTGGAGTGAAAATAATAAAAACAGATTGAGTACACACACACATATAAAAAAACAATAGTTGACCCTTGAGGGGGCTGTTTTGTTTGAAGTATATTTAGACTTCGATAGTGAAAGAATTCACATTAAATTTCAATGTTAATTTGAAACGAGAATAATAGCAAACAAGAAAAAATTTTAATGGAAATATGTTTGTGAGTAATGTAACTCAATCGATCGAAGCTGCTGTGAGTTATTATCGATGTGTGGCCTGGAACACAGTTCCTTTTCCATTGACCGAAGCTGAGTGCTTCTTTCTCTACACAATTTTGTAGAGTACAGGTCCAAATTAAGTGTTTGGCCATTGCTGATCTCCACCAGACACAAACCCATTCTGATCGCCAATGCTGGCTAAGCAACCATTTGTTCCTCCTCACCCAAATTAACAGACACCAAGATAGCTCGCGATTGACTGTAACAGTGTCAGCACAATAAAAACTGTTCATATTTTCAGTCGCATCACTTCTTTCGTTCTCGCCTTTATAAAAAAAATGTTTTTTTTCCTTTGCTGATGTCCATCTTTGAAGCGCTCTCAAACAAAGCTCTGTCAAACAATCACAAAACTATGTGAGAAGTTTTTTTAGTACAAAATTATATCTTTCTAATGCCATCTGAAATAAATCGATCGTAGTTATACAACGGGAGATACACATTACTTAACTCATCAATTGGAAATTTAATGTTGCTCTTGCACCGCTTTATTAAAATTTATTTAGCCTAAAAGTATACTCAACAAATTCTGTAGAAAGACAACTGCAACTAACTAATACTTAACTAACATTGTTTAATATTATTGAAAATTTTAGTTGCATACTTTTAGGCTCACTAAAAACACATTTCAGTTCTACATTTTTAAACACCAAACCCTGCAGTGTTAACACTAGAATGCCCGAGAATCTGACATACCTAACATGCCCATATGTAGTCATTTTGACTACATTATTGTTTATTGACTTTTTTTAATTTTATTGGTTTTTAAGTAGCAAATATGAATAAATGTACACGCAATTAAACTAAAATAAGCATTTAGTTTTTATTTTTTTATGGTTTACAAAGTAAATTCATTTAAATAAAATAGCGTACTTTACACATAAATGGGAAAAATGGAATGAAATTTGGAATTTGGAATTAGTGAATAAATTTTATGAGTGAATTTTGAATTGAAAAACTTAGGCATTGTCACAGCCTATTATTTTTTTTAAATGTTTGCAATTATTTGAAATTTTCATATTTCGCAATTGAAGATGCATATTTGTCTATTTATCAGTAAGATTTGCTGAAAATTTTATGTAGGTAGTCAAAATGACTACTTTTGGGCATTTAAGGTAAATTTTGCAAAATTGGGGTAATAAATTTGTTTACAATATTTTTAATTTATTTATTCCATTTAGCTTTAAAAATTAATAAAAGTCACGTAAGATATTTTTTTAGAAAGCGATGCAACAAAAGTTACATACAATAAAAGACCTCAATGTAGTCAAACTGACTACCTTGGGCATTCTAGTGTTAAAGCATACATACTGTTATAACTGTAACAGTTGTAGGTGTGAGCGTGTGTCGACGGCTGCCTGTGAGTGCTTCATATAAATTATTAGATGTTGCTGACTTGTTCGCCTGCATGCGGCTGCGTGGAGCAATGATATTGCCATAAATTTCCCGAACATTTGTTCATTGTAAATAAGAACTTGTTGTGTATTTTTAGGCTGCTTATAAATTGTAAAAGTAGACACATAAATAATACAAGTAAAATGCGTGCAATGGATGTATATGAAGTTTACAATGTGTTTCAGTTTATGGCATTTAAATTGGACTATAATATGAAATGTATATAATATTAAAATTGGATTTTTTTTAAAGCACCTTGTTATAAGTCATTTAAAAATGTAATTTTTTTAAATTGTTTTGAGAATGAAGGCCCTTGAATAAACACATGCTACGTTTTTTCATTAGTTACATACCAGAACATAAAAAAGAATATTTTAAGTGATTGTAAGGAGCTTAGAAGTTTTGCTAGTAGGCAGTAAAACTTTCTATTTTGCTTAGGAATATTTCCTACTTCAAGTTTGAAATGTTAAAGTTCATATGAAATTTTGTGTGATTTTCTTTTGGGGGAATTTTGTACACAACTTTTGAGCCCACTACCATTTGAAACCATATTTTTCAACTAAAATTTTTGTAATAAACACTTTGAGGGGAGACTGTGAGTTCGTTGAACTCGCTCAATTGGCACAAGTGTGCCGTTTTGATGTCGCTTCCTTGAATATATGTTATCTACATGTGAGAGAAAACTAGGCATTAGCATCAACCTGCATCATCCACACAGGGCTGGATCCATTTCAGTCTGATGCATTTTAATGCCACTTCCTCGAATAGGACTTTCCTAGATGGGAGAAAACCTATTAGCGTTAGAGCCAAGATAGGAGTTGATATATTTCAGTCTTGTCGCCTGCAATTAGGCTAAAGATTTTTTCCTTATTGCTATATAAGTAGCAAAGCAGCAGATCTTTGTTCTAAGCGAGTTGCAGCGTGGCCGCATCTGTGAAGCCACTCTGTAGCTAAAGAAACTTCGCCACCCACTTTCCACTATTTGCAGAAAATACTCCCCTGTCAGTCTTAGCTTTACACCTAAAGATGACACCACGCGCTCATTTTCCGAGTTCATAGCAGACCCCACCATGGCCAACTCACCAACCAATTCATTCCTCATTCATTCTCTGACATTCATACCAATTAAAATTTTTCTTTAAATAATTTTCAATGCAATGAATACTAAAAAGTCGACTATGTAATTTAAAAGCGATACAAATTAAATAAAGAACTCATTAAAATATTTACATAAAAAAAATATTTATCAAACAATTAGGCCATCAAGACCGCTGCAACCAAAGTGCGTGCTTTGCCAAGGCAACAATTGCGTCATTTGACTTTGCCAACACATAAATGTAAAATGTCTTGATTTTTCACTAAGGGAAGTCAGCAAAATGTTTGCAATTCAATATGGATTTTGACATTGAACGAACGTGAATAGATAAGCAGCTTAATTGTCATTAAAATGCTACTTCGTTCTACATTTGCAAAGTGATTTGTTACTGACGCATTTAAAATATCAAAAATTTAATTGTATTGAAATTTAAATTAACAATAAAAGAAACCCATTTAGTGATTTTTTTCAAGCATTTTAATTAAACTTTTCACATAGCCTCAGGGGTCATACAGACGCGAATTTTTTGCAAATATTTTACTATCATATTAAATTACCAGTAAACGCTTAGTCGGAGTATTTAGCTTCCGTTTTCCATATAGTCATACAAATATATATACAAACATACATGTAAACATATGTGTAGCTATTTGCATGTGCAGTTGTATATTGAAATACATTGTAGCACTTTATTTAATTGTATTTGATTGCCAATTTGGCCCCAAAATGCAATTTTCGACCGCTTCCTATTGCATACAGTTAGGCGTACAAACAAAAAATTTGCAAAATCAATTTTATTTTAGCGGAAATTAAATAATGTTGCAACGCGTGCCAGGCTTTTATGTGTTTGCAACAAAAAAAACAACAATTATATGGTTGCTGCATAGTTTTAGGCGCCAGCACTAAGTAGATTTTTATTTGGCAATTATTCACACGATTGTGCATTTTGTTTTTGTTTGATTAGAATATTCATTAACAGCTGCAAACTGATAATTGAAATAAATAGAATTAAAACACTTTATTGAAAAAAATTTCATCATTTAACATTCTGAGCAAAAGAAATTACAAAACAATTAAATAAAAATTTTGATAAAACTGAAAAATAATTGCAAAAAATTAAGTAAATAAATATTTTGTAAACAAATACTCACTACTAGGTGAACGTTTAAAGAATTTTTTTTCTGCTAGAAAGCAAATAAAAATAAAAAAAAAAAAAAAAGTATTAAAATGGAAAACATTTTTCAAAACAAATTTTCCGCATAAATGTAAATGAATTAAACTAAAAATAGATATTTTTTTAATTAAATAATTAATTTTGTTTTTAAATATTTTATTGTAAAAAATTATTAAGAATTTTATAAATTTATTGGATAATATTTTTTCAGTTCAGAGTTCAGAAAGAATAAAAATAGAAAATTTTAAATATGATAAAATTTTCTGCAGAAATCTAAATTAATTAATGTAAAAATGGAAATTTGTTCAAAGAAATAATTAAATTTTAAATATTTTATTGTAAAAAATTACCAAGAACTTTATAAATTTATTGGGTGAAATTTAATCTGTTCAGAGTTCAGAAAGAATAAAAATAGGAAATTTTAAATATGATAACATTTTCTGCAGAAATCTAAATTAAACTAAAAATGGAAATTTGTTCAATGAAATAATTAATTTTTAAATTTTTTATTGTAAAAAATTATCAAGAATTTTATAAATTTATTGGATAATATTTATTCAGTTCAGAGTTCAGAAAGAATAAAAGTAGAAAATTTTAAATATGATAAAATTTTCTGCATAAATCTAAATGAATTAAAGTAAAAATGGAAATTGTTTAATGAAATAATTAATTTCTATTTTAAAATATTTTATTGTAAAATATTACCAAGAATTTTATAAATTTATTGGGTAAAATTTATTCAGTTAAGACATCAGAAAGAATAAAAATAGGAAATTTTAAATATGATAAAATTTTCTGCATAAATCTAAATGAATTAAAGTAAAATTGGAAATGTTTCTAATGAAATAAATAATTTATATTTTTAAATATTTTATTGTAAAAAATTACCAAGAATTTTATAAATTTATTGGGTAAAATTTATTCAGTTCAGAGTTCAGAAAGAATAAAAATAGGCAATTTTAAATATGATAAAATTGTCCGTATAAATGTAAATTAATTACAGTAAAAATGGATATTTTTTAATGAAATAATTAAATTCTATTTTTAAAAATTTTTTTGTAAAAAATTATCAAGAATTTTATAAATTTGTCGGGTGAAATTTAATTAGTTCAGAAAGAATAAAAAGCGGAAATGTAGTGAAACGAAATTATTTTTTTGTTATAAATTGCTTTGGTAATCTATATCTCGCGATGTATAGGTTCGATCGGATAATGCTAGATGGCATTAGAAAGATACGATTATTTACTAAAATAACTTCTCAAACAGTTTTATGTGGTGAAAACTCTAATAAAGCTTTCAATATGTTAAAGTTTGAGACACCAATTTCAACACACAGTTTTCTTTCAATGAATTTTCTTAAACTTTTTCATTTTTGCCTTTAATTTATTTAAAAAATTCACACATAAACGTCAGACATGTATATTATCGGCGCACTTGAAGTGTATGCAAATTGCTTTGGTGGCAATATTGTTTTTCTTTTTGTTGCTTTGTTTTGTTTCCGTTCTTGCGCTCTCAAGGTTTTTTTTCGCATTTTGGCTGTTCATGGGAAATGACAAATACTCACAATGCGTATGCGAGACAATCGCACAAAAACCACCAACACAAGTGAGCCATAAATTTTGCAGATGCACAGCGGCTGCAAAAAATAAAAATAACAAAAAAATAAATCCACAACAATAAAACCAAAAACCAAAAATGCGAAGCACCAAAGCAAAAAGCCAGAGTGCGGTGGCAGCAGCGAACAAAAAAATGCTAACAATTAAGTTAACATGAAGCGGAGACAACGATGACAAAAACATAAAAAAATATCTGCTGAGCCAGTGACTAAGTAGATGTGGCCACATATAGTATACGCATATGTGTGTGTGTGTATAAGTGAGTATGCGGATGTGTGTGAGTGTCGTTTCATGCATTCAGCTTTCGCTCGTTCCATGCAATTAAAAGGCACAACCGACAATGTTGTGTGTGAAGCACTTCCTGTGCCTCAGCACACACACACACACACACATACACACGCTCGAGAGAAATGCAAAAAACTGCGAGACAAAGGACACTAGAGACGCAGAAGGCGTGAAGCTGGAGAAGCAGCGGCAAAAAAAGCACACAAGCGTACAAAAGGCGTTGTAGTGCACAGTTGGTGCGACGAGGTGACGTTTAGGGACAGACTCGCAGGCACGAAGACACAGCAGCAGCCAAAGGCACCGACAAAGCCGCACCGGGAACAATGGGGCCAGCATAGGACAGACAGCAGGCTGCAGTCTGACGGCATGACAGGCAGCGCAGCAAACTCAGCAACAGCCACTCGACTCGCTGGCTGGCTGACTGAATGTGCAGCTGATTGTGCGGCTGCAACAACAGGTGGCACATTTGGGCTGCTGGCAGCCTGTTGGCTGTCTTGTCTGCCTGGCTTCTTTTTCTGCTCGGTACTCACAAACGGTGTGCACCATTTTGGTTTTTTGTGGCCTTTGCGCTCAGATAGAACAAAAAATATGGTAACAAAAAGCACGGCGCTGTGGTACTCAATTTTCAAAAATTAATCGGTTTCCGTAGTAATTAACCAGAGTCGCCTGTGATGACATCAAGTTGATTCGGAAACAACAAATCGTTAACCTGCCGAACTGAAAATGTCTAAATTTTTTGCATCTCTGTATGTTTACTTATTTCTTAATTTTTTTTTCTATTTTAATTGCTATTCATTGTTCGATAGTTTTCGTAGTTTTGCATTTTCTTAACTTGTAGAAATTGTTTGACTTGTTTTGTTGGACGCGCTGTGCTTTTTTTTATTTCCTTTGATTTGTGCGAAGCGCTTCAGAGAGCACAAAAATATGCAACAACAAAATACTACAATAAAATAAAAGTGTTTTTGTTGGTGTCATTGAAAGTTGCCAAGTGATTATTGTTGTTGTTTTTGGTGCTGCAACTGTAGCTTATTGTTGCTATTATATGATTATTTTTACACAGAAGCGTGTTTATTGATTTGTTTGTTGTTTTTAGGATTCTACTTTAGGATTCTGCTTATGGGGCTTGCTTTTGTTATTAGTTTTATTGTTGTTGATATTTGTTTAGTTTCAATTTGCTATGTTTGCATTTGGCTTGAATGTTGAGTTTGTTCAAGCAGTTTGTTTTGTTTTGTTGTTTCGAAACAGTTAACACTGTTATGTTTTTTTAAATTTGTAATATTTTATTTTACTTTTATTATATTTTGTCAATTAAATCAAATTTTTATTATTTATTATTTTGATTTTGTTATTTTATTATATTACATTGTGAGCGCCAGTGGCACACACAGGGGGACTTTTGGGGGGGGGGTTGGTTTCGAAAGGAATTGGGTTTAAAAGTTGTATGCAAACCCCTATCTCCCCTGAAATGAAATCATGAAATCCTGTGTGCGCCACTGGTCAGCGCTGTTATTTTTTGTGTTGTTGTAATAATATCTATCATTTTAATTTTTTTGGCTTTTTCTCTTTTTATTATTTGTTTGAACTTTCATGCTGTTTGCCACCTCTTTGCCATGTTTATAATTTTGTTTATTTTTATATTTATTTTTTATATTTTTTCATGTTTATACATTTATTTTTTTTATTTTTAATTTAATTTCTAATTTAAAAAAAATAATTTTTATTTATTTATTTTTATTTTTTATATCTCTGTTGTATTATTTGTTTATACTTTTCTTGGTTTGTACTTTTATGTTCTAATTTCAAGCTGTTTTGCAATTTCATTGTCATGTTTAGGATTTGGTTTATTTCGATATTTTTTTATATTTTTTAAATTTATTATTTTGTATTTTTTATTTGCAGTAAATTTTGATGATCGTTTTTTAGTTTTCATGCTTTTTTGCATCTTCTTTCTCATGTTTATTTTATATTTTATATTTATTTTATATTATATTATATTAATTTTTTTTAATTTTTTCCTGTTTGTGCTTTTATTTATTTTTATATTTATATCTATTATTAGTTTTATTTTTAATTTTTTAATTCTTGATATTATTTGTTTGATTTTTACTATTTGGTTTCAATTTTTTTCTTTTCATTTCATGCTGTTTTTCGTCTTCTTTGGCATGTTTATGATTTTGTTTATTTTTATATTCTTTTATATTGCTCATATTTTTATATTTTTTATATTATTATGTTTTATTTGTTGTCATTTGGATTAAATTCTGTTGATCCCTTTTCAGCTTTCATTCTATTTGGCATCCCCTTTGTCATGTTTATTTGTATATTTATTTTTTATATTTTATCCTGCTTATGCTTTTATTTATTTTTAGATTTACATATATCTATTTGCAGATTTATTTTAATTATTTTGTTTAATAATTTTTTATATTATTTGTTTATTTTTTATTATTTGGTTTCAATTTTTATGTTCTCATTTCATACTGTTTTCTGTCTCCTTTGTTATGTTTATGATTTTGTTTATTTATATATTTTTTATATTTGTTTATATTTCTCATATATTTATATTTTTTACATTATTTTGTTTTATTTGTTGTCATTTGGCTTAAATTTTGTTTATCCCTTTTCAGTTTTCATGCCGTTAAGCATCTTCTTTGTCGTTTTTATTTTTATATTAATTTTTTATATTTTTTCCTGTTTATGCTTTTATTTAATTTTAGATTTATATCTATTTCCAGATTTATTTTTAATTTTTTTAAATAATTTTTTAATATTTGGTTTCAATTTTTATGTTCTCATTTTATGCTGTTTTCCGTCTTTTTTGTCATGTTTCTTTTTTTGTTTATTTTTATATTTTTTATATTGCTCATATTTTTATATTTTTTATATTATTATGTTTTATTTGTTGTCATTTGGATTAAATTTTATTAAATATATATCTATTTCCAGATTTATTTTAAATTTTTTTTTAAATAATTTTGTATATTATTTGTTTCATTTTTACTATTTGGTTTATGTTCTCTCTCTATGCTGTTTTCCATTTTTATTGACATGTTTGTGATTTGGTTTATTTTTATATATTGTTTTCTTTATTACTTTTATATTTTTAAAATTTTTGTTATTTGGTTTCAATTTGTATGCTCTCGTTCCAATTTTCATGTTATTTGCTGCCTTCTTCGTAAATTTTATGCATTTATTTATTCTTGTATAGGGTGTTTTTTTTAGAGGTTTGTTTTTCGAATAGAGATAAAACTGGCATTTTGTGGTCAAATCTGGCAACTCTAATGTCATTTATGTTCAGTTTGGTTTGACAAAAGAACAACGCTTGCAAATCGTGCAAATTTATTTCGAAAATAATGGTTCAGTTCGCGAAGTTTACCGCAAGCTCCGTCCATTTTATGGTCGACATAATCGTCCATCAGAGCAATTAATTCGGTTAACCATGGGTCGTTTTCGCACTACGTTTACTCTATGTGATAATACGCATCCGCAGAGACGTCGAACAGTGCGCACCGAAGAAACAATTGCCGCTGTAGAGCAAAATGTTGAAGAGGACCCGAATGAATCGATTCGCCACCGTGCACAGCAATTGGAGCTTTGTCCATCAACTTTATGGAAGATTTTGCGCAACATGAATGTGGATGAGTTGTGGTTCCAACAAGACGGCGCTACATGCCACACAGAGCACGTCACAATCGATTTATTGAAGGAAACATTCGATGAGCGCATAATTTCGCGGAATGGACCTGTCAATTGGCCACCAAGATCGTGTGATTTGACACCATTGGATTATTTTCTTTGGGGATATGTGAAGTCGCTCGTCTACGCCAACAAACCAGAAACGTTAGGGGACTTGGAAGCCAACATTCGTGGCGTTATTGCCGACATACGGCCCCAAATGCTCGAAAAAGTGGTTGAAAATTGGACCTGTAGAATTGGCTTTATTCGAGCCAGCCGCGGCGGCCACATGCCCGAAATCATATTTAAACATTAATGGCATAAAATTATCCTTCCAATAAAGCCAAATTGATGGACATTAAAACGATTTTCTTGTGTTTTATTTCAATTCGAAGTTCTATACCTCTAAAAAAAACACCCTATATATAATTATTTTTATTTATAAAATAATTTTTAAATTTTTACTTTATGCAACTCCTGCATTTAACTATGATTGCTGTTGCTGCTGCCGTAACTGTTGCATGCGCAATCAGCATTTCGTCTGGCTACATGTTAACACATGTTGCTACAACATGTCGTGCTTGTTCTTCTTGGCTGCTGTTTTTTTTTGCATTTTTCGTTGCTGCTTGTTGCTGTTGCTGCTGTTGTTTTTATTATTATTGTGCGGTCCGTTTTGATTTTATTGTCATGTTTGCTGTTGTTCAATGTCCTTGTTGATGTCACTCATAGTTGCTTTACTCTGTCTGTGTGTTGGTGTGCATAGTTCAAAATTAAATTTATGACATTTTTTCTCTTGCCATATTTTGTTGTTGTACAAGAAGGCTTCTTTTTCTTTTGCAGTATCATGTTTTGTTGCTGTTACGCATAATAGTTTCATTGTTATTGGCTTAACGTTGTGCTCTTAGATATTTTATAGATTATTTTGGTACTAAATATTTACGTTTAAAAAGCAAAAACTGCTTGATGCTCGAGTGCAGTAAAATACCAGCCCAAGCTCCACTGCTGTTCTCTCAACTTCTCTTCTTCAACTTCAACTCGAATTAAATTACTTGCACTTTTGTTATGTTCGACCGGTAGTCGATTTTGCTTGCAACCAGCTGCCAGTTGGCTGCCGGCTTCTCTTCCTATTTACATTGTCTGCCAGTTCAATAACCTTTTCAGGTATTCATTGTAAAGCTTTATTGGTTTATTTTTATGCATTTGCTCAGATTTCATAAGTATGCAGCTTGAAATTTTTTGCCAAGCACACGAAACTGAACAGCACAAAAGCTTTGTTCGTAGGTGGCAACAAATTGGCATCAGTTGCCATGGCACTGTTCTGTTTGGGCAGCGACTGCAGTTCGATTTTAAATTTAAATGTTTTTGGTTTTGGCATACAGGCAACGTTTACAGGTGGCATTTAGGGTGCAAAGTTTGATGAAGAAAAATATTCATGGATTTAAGAATGAACAACCAATCCAAACTTGCTTACTGACTTGATATGAAATCGTTGTGGATTTTAATGTTAAAAACAAATCATAGCTAAAGATTGAGTTTGATTATATGGAGGCATATCTACAGTGAGTTAGTAAAAGGGTTAGTAAAAAAATAGTTTTCTTTATAGTAACAAACAAAAGTATTCATGACAATTTGTTGGTCAGAAAGTTGGAGCATGTTTCTAATTTTTAATAACATTGACTAAAACAAAAGTACGAGTACGAAGGTTGCCTTTTATGTTTCGGGATTTGGCAACTCTGGTGGTGCAATCTGGAAACTGACAGCTGTATCGTAAAGTTGGACATTTTTGAGGTTATAAGTACTCAGAACATTTTGACATACGATCGCTATTTATATTATTTACAGTGAGTTGAAAAATTCAATCGACACGAGTCTTTTTTTGAGCAGTTGACAAATTGTGTGGGATCCAACGCGAACAAATTTTTTTTACAGTCAAATGTTCATGCAATATTGAATGTATGCTGGTCCCACTAATGCCTAAAGTTGTCTCAATCTCACGATAGGTCACATGACGATCTTGCAATATCAGTTCGCGCACAGCATCAATGGTTTTCGGAACAACAACTGATTTTGGACGACCTTCACGAAATTCGTCTTGGAGTGAACTACGACCACGATTGAATTCACCATACCATCGATAAACACTGGTCCTTGATGGAGCTTCATCACCAAAAATTAAATTAAGTTCATCTATGCACTGTTGCTGAGTTAATCCACGTCGAAAGTTGTAAAAAATAATCGCACGAAAATGTTCACGATTTAATTCCATTTTTGGGCCGAGATGAATTTTTCAACTCACTGTAAATAATATAAATAGCGCTCGTATGTCAAAATGTTCTGAGTACTTATAACCTCAAAAATGTCCAACTTTACGATACAGCTGTCAGTTTCCAGATTGCACCACCAGAGTTGCCAAATCCCGAAACATAAAAGGCAACCCTCGTACAAGATTTCAAAACTGAAGAGTGCTTACAATACTGTTTACACTATGAATCATTTTTCGTTATATAAACTGTCCATCCATAAAGCAAAAAATGTGACATATAACGACTACTGAACTATAAAGTTTGTCCCACACTGTATTCACCTATCAGGCATTGAGATAGTGATAAATTGCCTATGATTACTAGATAAATGGATGCATGGATGTAAGAGGAAGCCGAGAATATGAACCTAAGGAGAGTCCATTCCTCAGGCACCCAAACTTAGTAGACTTTTGTAGAAGTAGTAGCTCACATATACGGAAGACAGGATGACTGCAGAAAGAGAAGAATTTAAGGACTCAAGAACAAAAACCTAAAGTAATTATTATCCATATTTTTGGGAATAAAAATTGCCCTAATTTAAGAAATTTATATAATTATTGCTTTATAATAATTATTCCCAATAAGAAATTTTCTACGTCGCCTATAACTATTACACCGTGCGACAGCATTTTTCACACCGGGAAAAATCCATATGGGCGTGAAACGAGAGACCAAATATAGTAATACTGCGTACTCAGTTTTTCATTTCTACATCCTATGTCCTTTGAAAAGGACTTCAAAATTTTGAAAGAGATAAAAAATAAAAAAAATATAAAAAATACTTAACCTCGTTAAAATATGGCGCTATGTATATCAAATGAAAGAGGAAAGGCTCAAGAATTTAAATAAAGTAAATTTTGTATTTGTTTGTAAAAAAAGGATATGAAAAAGGTCCTTTGAAAATTTTAATCCTTTATATCCTCGAAATTTTATGTAGAATTTTTTTTAAAGGTAAGTATGTTAAAACCCAAAATCTCCTTGATCACGTACCAAAATTTCATTACTCTAACTTTATTGGTTCGCAGTTATTTAAAAAAAAGGCGGAATCTGCAATTCTAATGAAGTACAAAAGTTGTAATTTATTTGAGTATCAGTATTTTAAATAATAAAAAGACACCAAATCAATGAAGCGAGAATAATGACATTTCAGAAAATATCTAAGAATTAAAAACCATTCAAAAGAACATAAGCACACCAACTCACAACAGTCACCTGCTGCCCTCAGCTTGAATTTAAAAAAAAAAATTATTTAAAAAAAAATTATTTAACGCCAAAACTTTAACAGAAAGATATGGCAATGAATTGTAAAAAATTATCAAAAATTTTAAAAATCCATTTGCCGATTGCACACTTCAAGGCGCTGCAAGTGCAAACTTCATATTCATATTTCGCTTATACTTAAGCTTTACATCATATTTCGCTGCAATATTTCAGTGTTTCGTATTTTGTTTTTGTGTTTTCTTTATTTTTCTGTAGAAAAAACTTAATAATACAAAACTGGTGTAGCATATTTTTGTGCACAAACGCACGCACACATGCACGCACTGCACCAACTGCCACGTATTACGTACGAAATATGGCAACAGGAGTAACGGGGCATGGCAGGGTGGAGTGGTGTGAGGGCATGCAAAGCACATGAAAGGAAATAAAATTGATTGTCAGGTTTCGTTCAACGAATTTATTATGAGCACATGCTATGCTGCTTAACAATTTTGCAGCACATACCAACGCACACGCACACATACACCGATACGGGCATTCACACAGAAATGCACCACAATGCAGCCAAAGCATTAGCGGCATAACTGTGTGTGTGTTTAAGTATGAGTGGGTGTCTGTATGAGTGTATGTATGTGTTCGAGTGTATATATGTGTGGGTGCGTGTATGCCAAGCAATGCTGAAATATAACGCTCCGAGTAGCAACAACAGCAGCCACATTTAACGCTGCTTGCCACTTGCATGTGCGGCCAAGTAAACAAGCTGCAGCCATGGCTGCTAACATCACTGCTGCCACTTGCAATGCGTTCCAGCTGCAATCGCGCCATAAACTTGATTTTTCCCGTCTTTGCATTTTGCTTTCCTCGCGTTTTCGAGCAGATTGTTTTTTGTGTTTTGTTTTCACTTTCTTTGTGTAAACATCAAATGCTGCCAATGTTGTGTGCTGCTGTTGTTGGGCAATTTTGCGTTAGTTGCACAGTGAGGCAATCACACGCAGTCACCCATACACTCATACGAATCAATACACAAATTTAGATGCATCTGTGTGGGTGCATATTTTTTAGTGAAGTTTTGTTTGGTTGTTTTTGGGTAGATATAATCAAGAGCAGCGTTCGAAGGCGTGGCAACATGTAGAGATTTTTCATACACCAACTATGGAGTTGGATGAATGTAGGAAATGTAGCGAAAATGATGCCAAGGAAACCTGGGAGCAGATGTTTTACGAAGGTCAGTCTATCTCAAGACGACGCCTTACCCACGCAGGAGACTTGTTCTTCCTTGGGTTTGAAGAGGTTCCCAAGAATGCGTTGCTAGACTTCATTAGGAAAATCCACATTCTCATCGATCACCGATTAGGTTGGTTCGCAACTTTAAGGAGCTGTAACTGGTACCGCCAAGAACCCAACAGGGTCTATACGTGACCAACTAAGCCAGCCAGCTTACCTAACCTAACCTACGACAGGGTCCATCTGAGGAACCTAATACATAACTAGGTGTTTTAACTGGGCAATGTTTAATGGGAACTTACGCTAGAAACTTTGAGCGATTTACTTATGAATTTCGCAGAAGCTGAGAAGGAGAATTAAAGTATACTCCACCATCTATGACTTATGCTGCTCTCGCAGATACGCAGAAAGACTCTCAGGTGAGTTCTTCTTTGACAACCTTCGACTATTCAAAGTCTACTTAGCTTCTGTTAGTAGAATGGGCTCTTTATAAATTATTTTTTCAAGAGCAAAGAGGACAATGGAAAGTTACTTTACCTTCTATGTACTTGTTCTGCACTCACAGAGAGAAGAAAGACTCACCTGGGTGAGTTCTTTCTTGACAACCTTCGACTCTTTGAAGTCTTAGCTTCTGTTAGTAGAATGGGCTCTTTATTAATTATTTTTTCAGGAGCTAAAGAGGACAATGAAAACTTACTCCACCTTCCATGTACTTGTTCTGCACTCACAGAGAGAAGAAAGACTCACCTGGGTGAGTTCTTCTTTGACAATCTTCGACTATTTGCAGTCTTATTAGTTGCGTCAGAAGTTGCAACTGATTCTGTTAGCAAAATGCGCTATTTATTAATGATTTTTGCAGAAGCCAAAGAGGTCGATGAAATTTGACTTCACCTTCTATGACTTATCCTGCACTCGTAGAGAGAAGAAAGACTCACCTGGGTGAGTTTTTCTTTGACAACCTTCGACTCTACGAAGTCTTTTTAGCTTCTGTTAGCAGAATGCGCTATTTACTAATGATTTTTTTCAGAAGCTAAGGAGGACAATGAAAACTTACTTCACCTTCTATGTACTTGTTCTCCATCGCTACCTAATGATGAAGATATGGGTATCAAATGAAAGAGGAATCCCGTCTCCTTTTTACTAAATTTTCTATTTTGAACTTTCAGAACTCTGAAATAGAATAAAATTTAGATGTATGAATCTACAGACTGAGCTCCAGAACATGTATGTTTTCCATACCTGACATATTTTGGTCCTGAAAGTTCAAA
Source organism: Melieria picta (assembly GCA_964056695.1). NCBI lineage: Eukaryota > Metazoa > Arthropoda > Insecta > Diptera > Ulidiidae > Melieria > Melieria picta. The sequence continues at coordinate 73,301,358 of OZ057399.1, read as the reverse complement.
ATAAAAAATTTTGTTAGAAGGAGACAATTTTCCTCTTTCATTTGATACCCATATCTTCATCATTGCACTACCGCAAACATTTAAAAAGATATTTGTAATGTGTATGTCCTTAAAATTTTAAAGTCGTTTAAAAAGGACTTTGGGTCCGAAAATTAAAAACAGACTATGCCAGGATACTATAAATGACCTATAGTTTCACATCTATATCAACATTTGGATGGGTCTCGGCAAAAAAAAATTGTTTCGCACGGTGTAATAAATCTAAAGTTGGTGTTTTCACTTAGTACATATAACTTTGTCATTCTTCTTTCAATGCTATTGATGTTAGGCTTGTTATTTGCTCAAATAATATATCTTTCATCTTAGACTTTAAAACCAGAGGAGATAATTTATTTTATCTATAAAAAAAAACATTCGAAAATTTATGATTTTTTAAATTGGTCGAAAAGTTCACTTTTTTACAACTTTCACCATCAGTAACTTCCCCAAATCTCATCTGATTTGGACAGTCCGTATATCGCTGGAAAGGCTAAGGTATTATCTTCTGATCAACGGACAGCTTGTGTTAGTCGAATAATTCGTTTACGAGATGTATGCTCATAACTTAAACAACAGGGAAAAACTGGTTTTTCGAAGATTTTTTGAAAACGCTTCTTAAACAAATTTTTTGATTTTCAGTTTCGTGTTCAGCGGCCCAAAATTAGTCTAGAAAGTCGAATTCGAGTAGTGTAATTGATTGATTGGTAGATGAATATTTGCACGTATGGGTGGACAGTTGCCCTGACATATTTGCATTGATAAATTGTTCTAAAGAGTGCAAGATTTATGGGTCGAAAGTGGTTCCACATCACAATTGTCTAATGAGTCTAACATTGAACCACTTCAAAATATTTTCTACTTCAAATTTTAGATTTTGAGTGAGATTAAAATTGTATGGTTTCCACAGGACTAAACAAGTAGCCAAGTTGCACAAATTCAGAACAAGTCAAGGGTAATGACAAGTAATAGTCAAATACTTGCTAAGTCTGTATTTACAAGATTTTTTGAAAGATTATTTATTCTCCTTATTAGCTGATTTAATCATTAAATGATTGCTAGATGAACATTTTTACATGCAAGCGAACAGTTCATCTGTCATACTTGCATTGATAAATATCCTCATTCGCTCCCTTTAGCAGCACACGGCTTCAAGAAGGCAAATGCCTTGAATTGGTTGCGTTAATCAATGAAAGTAATGCCAAAGTGTTTTTTGTTTTTTTTTGGGTCAAATTGTCCTTTTTGTCCTATTGTCCCCTAGGAAAGACACCTCCGTATATGAAAGTGCATTACTAGAGGAGTTGCAAAAAATTTATTATAATTTTTGCAGTAAACTCAATCTAAGCGTTGCCAATTGTTTATAAATAATTTTCACATAAAAGCATCTCTGCAACATTCCTTCAATTGCTACAAAAAACGAAGCCAACACACAACAAAATCGAATTGAAATCGAATGTTGCATACATTTAGGCGGATTTTTTAGCTTTTTGTCTAAACTAACTAAACCGATTCGACGTGCGTTGGTGAGGGTTATATTATTTTTTTTTACCCTCTATGTGTATGTGTGTGTGTGAGTGCAAAGTAGAAAAGGGGCAGCCAACGTTTGAGTGCAGCTTCGTTGGCGTTTTGCATGAGTGCAGCGCGCACTTTGACAGTGTATGTGTGTGTGTGTGTGTGTGCTAGTTGTGGCATGCAGCAAATGGCAAGTGTTGCCAATGCAATGCGCCATCCAAACGTGCCACATGTACGCGAGCTATGCCGCTATGTATAAATGTGTTCATGTATCAGTGTGTATGTGTATGTGTTTATATTTAAGTGCACTCGCCTTTTTTGGACGCATATTTTTTATTACACCTTTTTTCTATTTTTTTTAACCTTTTCAATACTTTTCTGCATGCAGTGTTGCCACCATACAATCGACCATACGCCCAGTACGTGTTTATTTGCTTTCGACGCTAATACTGGCCGTGAATTGAGGGGGAAAATAACTGTGCTGCACACACACACACATACAAACGCACACACACGCACGCGTATAGCCAACACAACACAACCGAAAGCGTTGGAAAAAATTCTCGAAAATTGCAGTGAATAATCACTTAATCTGCTCGGCTGCTTTCATGCCATTTTTTTACAGTTATACACACACTATGATAAAAAAAATGTGGTGTAGTTAATTTGAAAAAGCAAAACACAATAAAAACTTTATTGTATGAAAGCGATTTATTCTTCGCCCAAAATGCTGTACGAACTTTATTGTGTCGAGTGATTAGCCTAAAAGTAGACTATGTTGTAGAGTTTTTGGTGTTGTTGGGGTTGTTTTTTGCTGCAGCCAGATAATAGTTATTTGTTTCGTCAACTATTTTCGCTTAAGCCATATTAAACATACACAGAAATGCAGCATTCTTTCATTTATTTTCCATACAATTTAAACTTTGAAACGGGAAAATTTTCCATGCCACCGCAATTCCATTTAATGTCACCATTTATTTTTATTATTTTTTCTATTTTGTTTTTTTTTTGCAGTCTTATTTATGCACATTCCACATGGAATTCCAGAGAAATTTTCTTCCATTTGTATTTTTTAGTTAACATTTTTTTTTTTATATTGCAAAAAAATTTAATACTCCCTTGTGTCAGCATTTCCCCATTTCCGCTAACAACAGAAACTAATTTTTTTGTTGTGAAATTTTTTTCTTGCAAACCCTATGCAAAGTGGTAGACTGGCGTTTACTGCGCCCTATCGTTCATTGTCGCCAATGTTTTTTGTTGTTTTCATTATAATTTTACTCTATTTTTATATTTAACTCGCACCGCGGCCGCTGTTCGCACTATTTCTCATTTCTCGTGCACCTTCGCGTATGACTTCCGTCCGCCCACAATGCTGCGCCACCGCAGCTCAATCCACACCTGTCGCCATGGCAGACACGAGACGCGCGCGTGCGCCGCCTCGCTGTTGGCCCTGCGGCGTTTTCCACTTTGTCCCCACGCAATCACTGCCACAGGTCGGCTCGCCCGCCTTCGCCGCTTGGCGTGGCGGTGACGCTAAAAACGAGGAAGGAAATGCATTTTTACGCTCACAGAAAGCTTGCGAGTGCAAAGGGCAATGGCGGCAGCAAAAATGTGCTGCCAGTTCAAAAGAAAATAAATAAAAATTGTTAGCACTTTTGTTATTGTGCATTCAAGTTGGCAACACTTTATGTGGGCAAATAACAAAACAAAACACAACTAGTTTTTTTAAAGAGTTGAGTTTGCAATGAAAATTGTGCAATATTTGAGCGTTTTAATGGAGTAAAATTTTTATTAAAAAAACGAAATTTTTTATCATTCAATTTGGTGAGGATTATTAACCCTTTCGCTACAGATTTTTATTGGGGCAAGTTAAAATTTTAAATTTTACGTCTTAGGCTTCTATGTGGTTATATTAGCAACATTCCATAAGAAATTTTTTAATTTTTATACTCGGACCCTGTATTTTAAAGTGTTTTTCTATAAGAGCAACCACATCGTTGTGGCTGTAATAATTACTTAAACATAAAACTTTTTACGCATAACGAAAATTTGAATATTTCTTCATTTACTTCAGCCAAAATTAAAAAAAAAAACTATCTAAATTGAAAGAAAACGTCAAATTAAAAAGTTATCTAATTTTTTCTGCTTCTTCTTCCTTTACTATGTCAAGATATACCATTAAAAAACGTGTATACTTTTCTTCTTTAAACTTAGATATTCAGTTTATTAATTTCGTATTTTTTCTAAAACTTCAAACTATTCTAAAGACCAACAAAAAAATGTATTCTTTCAACCATAGAGGATGCAGACGTCCACAAAGTAGCATGTTGCCATATGGCAACAAAATAGCGAAAGGGTTAAGTGTGGGGAAAAGAAATCCATCATTTTTCGAATAGATTAGTAATTTCGACTTTAGTAATTTGTATCTCAAGTTGTAGAAGAGCAATCGGGTTGTGCTGGATGGTGTTAGAAAGCTACAATTTCGTACTAAAGAAACTTCTCAGACAGTTTTGCAATTGCTTGACTCAGTTTTGTTTGAGTGCGTCTCAAAAATAGTCATCAGCAAAAAGAAAATACTCCAAGTTCTACAGTTTTTCTTCTACAAAGCCGAAAACGCAAGTCATCTGAAAATGTAAATAGAGTTTATGGTCCTAAGACTGGCTGGTCAAGTGACTGTTACTGATGCAGACAAAGAAATGTAGTTTTGGTTTTGGAACCTCTTTTCGATGTCAAAAAGGCTCCACGTCCGAAAGGCCCATTGAAAGGCTCATTGTTGAAAATTTCAAACAAATCATGGAAATCGACGAGTCCAACCATTAAGTAAGCACTGTTTCTATTTTTCAAGAACTAAGCGTTGCAAAAAAAAACACTTGTATGAGGTTGAATATAAAAGCGAAGCTCAAAGTCCGAAAGTCCAAAGCCCTCCTGGACCAAATTTCCCATCATTTCAGCACTGCTTCAATTTTTCAAGGCTAAGTTCCTGCTCAAAAAACCACTTGTATGAGGAAATTCAAAGTATGGGTGACCTACGAAAAAATCCCTCATAGACCGAGGGAATCACTACATCTCCATCTGTGAATCACTACAAAACCGCCAAAAAAAAAATCGACCCATTTCGAAAGCGAATCGTGACTTGTAAGGAAAAGTAAATCACTTACTTGCACTGACCTTATCGTAGGTCAAGCAAGAACGGTCCAGATTGAATTGCTGTGAACTGGCGTAAACGTTTGTCAAGTCAGGATTGATAGTCAAGAAAAATGTGCTGTAGATATGCTTGGTGGGACTGGCAGGGAATCATCTAATATGAGCTCCCCTGCTGCTGAAACTCCTAATTTGAACCTGAACTGTCAACAGTTCGACTTTCTGAAGTGAAAAATTGTCCAGAAGTGGCCAATTTTGGCCAATAGAAGGGAAATTGTGTTGCAATCAAGACAATGCCTGGCTACATACATACATCGATAAAGATTCGATAGAGACTCCGGAACATTGGATGGGAAGTTCTTATGCATCCTTTTTATAGTCCGCATAAGAGTGAAATTATGTTCCACGAGGACAATGCCTCACTACATACATCGATAGTGATTCGTTAAAGGCTCCATTGGATGGGAGATTCTTATGCATTCACCTTACAGTACGAACCTGGAACCAAGTAATTACCACCTGGCTCTGTTCGTTTGAGTTGTTTGAAGTAAACTATCACCCAGAAGCGGCCAGCTTTGAATAAATAGAATAAGAATTGTGTTCCATTAAAACAAAGCCAGGCAACACGCATCGACTGTGCATTGCCACAAGCTTCGGGAGCTTCCTTATGTATGGGAAATCCTAATATATTCACTTTATAATCCAGACCTGGCTCCAAGTGATTATCATCTGTTCCTGTCCATGGCGAATGATTTAGCTGAAGAACAATTTGCCTCAAGAAAAACTTGTAAAAATCAACTGTCCCAATTAAGTATTTGCCTCAAGCAACGCGAGGCACACTGCAATTTCCTTCAAAATGATAACAGATTTTACATATTTCACCTAAATTGTATTATTCAAACTAAAAATAAATAAAACCTAAAATTTTATGCAAACAAAATTCATTTCTTCCGCATATACACAAAGCAAGAATTTTTTTAAGGCTTCACAACTAAAGACAAATATTTTCATTTCCCTATTTTTTTGTTCTCTATGTTGCGTGCAGCCAATTTAAAGATTTAATATTTAAATTTTAAGCTAAAAATATCTAAATATGTGCTTTTTTACATTTTTTCTATTTTCATGACGCGACATTTTACACGATGGCGAACAAAAAATGAATAATAATGGCAAAAAATAAAAATGCCGCAATGTTTAAAATGCCTTGACGGCAACACGCACACACACACACACATGCACGCACACACACGCACAACACAACTGTCAACTGACACTTTATCGTTGATGCGATGATGTCGTTGGATGTCGTTGGATGTGGTTGCTAATGGTGCCCATGTTGTTGTTGGTGTGTGGTTGCTCTTGCTGCTCATGTTGGTGTTGGTGTTGGCGTTGGTGTTGGCCTGTCTGCAATCTCCAATTCACGCCTGACTGCGACTTACCTACTCGTCTTTTCTTACCACTTTTGTCACTGCCACAGAAATGCAAAATCATGAGGAGCTGCTCGAGGACATACGAGATGACACATCTGTAAATCTAATACCAGAAAAGGGTGAGTAAAGTCGACACAAAAAATAAAAAATAAAAAAACCAAAATAAAAATAAAATATACAAAATAGCGACTGAAAATAAAAACTTGAATAAATTGCAGTAACAACAGAAAATTGCAACATTTCTATAAATTGTCCACCTTTGCTGCTGCGACGGCCGCACAATTGTATTCACCACACAGTCACAGTGACACAGCTCGTACGCTATTCAAATACTTAAGTAACTTAAGTAGCGAGTTTATTTTGCCGCACACCGAACACGCTTTGGCCTTTTGGCCCCGCTGTGCAGCTGGCCTCAGACGTTTTGCTGTCTTTCCCTTTGCCATTCCTTCTTCTTTTTCTCTCCACAACTTCCCACAATGCCAGCCACTGCCTTACGTTGCTATTGTGTCTTGGCATTTGTCTTCATTTTTTTGCTGTTGTTTTTTGTTTTTGTTCGTTAGGTTTTCCTTGCCAGACAGCGGTGGTCGTTTTCGTTTCGTTTTGCCTTTTACTCTCTTTACGCCCGCAATTGCATGTAATTTCTTGTACTTTATGTCGTGTCGTTTTTCCGCCGCTTTGCTTTATACGCCAGCAGCGTTGCGGTTCGCGACGAGCGCAGCCTGCGCGTAATGAGATAGCGATATTATATTTGAAGATTATATTTAACATGCAAACACCTACTTTTGCCTGTGCGAGGCGCGCGCGCTCTCTATTACCGTAATACAAGTGCCGCTGCAGCGCACTTTTGCGTGGCATACTTTCAGGTGATGTCGCTGGATTATTTACAAAATGAGACACCGGCATAGTAATAAAGAAATGGATTTAAAGTACGCGCTGCAGCATGCATAATTTATGCAACGCTAAGAATTATGACAGGAAATACGCGGCGAAATAATGCATGTTGCCTGCTTTTGGGCGATGTATATAAAACGTCTGCATGACACATGTCGCGCCATTTCGAGCAGAAAGGTGCACATATATTCTCTATGCAGTGGTCTTAGGCAAAGTTTTAAATGTAGCAAATGAGCAAAAGTAAACTTGCAAGTGGATTTTTTGGTTGCAAGTGAAATGTTGCATACCTCTCAGCGCTATTGATTAAAGTTAAGAGTTGGTTGAAAGCAAGTAGTTTCAAAATTGAAATTAAAAAAATTACCTCAATTAAAACCTAACTCATACCAAATCCTATTAATGCTGACAATAAATCCATAAATCCTTTGGACATTTTACTTTGCTCGCTTGTTAGATGCGCTGCAGCCACTTAAGCTGCTTTCCAACTCTCCACAGCCGCTTACCAACAACGTCACGGTGGCCATTATGCTTCGAAACAGCACCCAACAGCCAGTCCAGTTGCCTTTCGTGCGGCTTTTGGTATTTTTTAAACTGCAACCTGAAAAACCAAGCAATACACTGCTGCCTGTTCAACAGCTGCAACGTTATATTTTCAAACCGAACCAATG